>CAJRST010000002.1:5418162-5449061 GCA_907169785.1 Menidia menidia
ACACACACACACACACACACACACACATGTATATATATAACATATGAGAAGAATGGTTTCTGTGTCAGTGGGAGTAACCTCTGTTCAGTTTTCCTTCCCCTGCACGTTCAGGTTTTGTTTTGTTTTTTTGTTTTTAAGTTAGAATTCTGTATTTATTTTCCGGATTGGACCTAGAAAAGAGACATCGGTTTTACTTGTCAGAGGCAGAGCGCAGCATCAAGAGTTTGGGATTTCTGTTTCTTTCTCCGGCTGTTTTGAACTTTTTTTTGCTCATACATTCGGCTACATTTGAGTGTAAATGGTTTGGCTAAAAACCTGTTGCCAGTTTGCATCTTAAAGTTTGTCTGTTTGATTTTTTTAACCCTGATTTTATTTTCAGAATAACCTGGACAGGTAAACAAACCGGGTAAACCTCCTGGACCCTGTTTCTCGTCCTAAAAGCACCATTTGTGGTCACCGGCCATCATGGGGAAAACACCAATAAAAGGCAAGAAGTTTTATTATGGCTTGATCTTTATTGGTTTATTTTATTCCTCAAAACGAAAACACCACCACTTGAATTGTAATGACTGTTCTATGAAGATGGTAAATATAGTCCAGAACATAATTATTACCATCAGTTGTTTTTAAGTCTTAGTTCTGATTCATTTAAATTCATACTCAACTTTTGTAACTGTGACTAATTGCTTTAAAAAATAATAGATTTTCTCTTTAGTTGTCTCTCTCTTTAGTATAAAGCAATGCCAGAAACAAGGACATGTATTTGTTTTGTTTAGGGTAAATACATGGAGGAAAATGACATTTTATTACCTCCAATACTTCTCGGGTTTGTAGCAGTTTTGTACGTATGTCTCTACCTACCTTGAATTTCTCTTTTTAATTGTTTTCAGATCAAAGAGATGGTAAAAAGGACAAATCTGGAAAGCCAGCGTCACCACCAGGCACAGCCCCTCCTGCAACAACTAACGGTGAATTCTGGGGTTGGATTTACTCTTATTTGAGACATTTTATTAGAGTCCTTTGACTCCTATCCCAGTGGATCAGTATGAAGCCAAATGAGCCATTTATGCTTAGCAAGAAGAACCACTGAGTTTCTGCAGTTTTCTGACTTTTTAAAAAACATTTTGGGTATTTGTCTTTTCTTGTTGAACAGTTCTGATATCAATATTGCTAATGATTGGGACACTTGGTAAACAGTGTGTAATTATCTCACCTTTTTTTTTCATTTCTTTTTATTGTAGACGTAATGAAATATTTTCATGCAAAAAGTAACAGTTTTGTGGTTGATCTTTAGATGCTTTCAACTGGGAAGAATATCTTAAAGAAACCTCAGCAACGCCGGCTCCAGCCACCTGTTTTCGTCAGGTAAGAATGAGCAGTCTAACTTTAATCTTGGACAGATCTCTTACATCAGGTACACAGGTAAAAGCGCAATTTCAAACCGAGGTGGGCAATTGTATTTTTTTATTGTGTTTCTTTAAAGTCTCTTGAACAATTAGTTTCTGTTTCGTGGACAGTCGCGCGGTTACTGTAATCACTGTGTCTGGCTTGGCTTTGTTTATTTTGTCTTTTCTTTTTGGAACGCCACCAATTGGATACATTCCACTTGTCAGCGCTCTGCTTAACTTCTGACGGTCCGATGCGTCTTCATTCAAAGGCATCTCGGAGCACAGAACGCTGGCGCTCGGCCTCTTTTTGATCCAGTTGTGTGCACAGCCAGAGTTTAGTGCATGCAGGCGGCCTCACATCTCCTGCGTCTGCAGCTCACATCTAACAGACCACACTAGGGTTCCTTTTGCGGCTGGCTGCCTTGTTATGTGGTTTGAATGAGGAAGTACACTGTGAGTGACAGCGGTGCTGTTAATGAGCCTCTGGGCCACAGCAGTGGCATTCAACGCTAAGACGTTGTGAATTTCTCCTTCACATGGCGACAGGTAAAAAGTAAACATGGCCCTGTGGTACCAGCCGGCTCTCTCTCCTCACAGAAGCGCCCACTCCACTGATAACTGTCACATAGTGTCGTAATAATGTTTTCCTCAAGGCGGCTAAGAGGATTTTGCTCATGTCTGCAGGCCAGAGTCCCGCCGTCTAACGACTTCAAGGTGGGAATGA
Organism: Menidia menidia; assembly: GCA_907169785.1. Lineage (NCBI taxonomy): Eukaryota > Metazoa > Chordata > Actinopteri > Atheriniformes > Atherinopsidae > Menidia > Menidia menidia. Next base: position 5,420,275 of record CAJRST010000002.1, read on the forward strand.
AGCTGGAGGCTCACGACCCGCGGAACTCCACCTCGGTGTGCATCGCCACGGTGATGGGCCTGACCGGCGTCCGCCTGCGCCTCCGCCTGGACGGCAGCGACAACAGCAACGACTTCTGGCGACTGGTGGACTCCTCAGACATCCAGCCCATTGGCAGCTGCGAGAAGAACGGCGACATGCTGCAGCCGCCGCTGGGTAAGAGCAGCGCCGCCCGGGGTCGTCAGAGGGGTTCCACTGGAATATTCATAGTCTTTAGACCACATGTCAGAGGTGTGTGCGCACGCAGTTTGTGATTGTCCTCTGGAAAGTCTGTGCTCTTTGGAAAGTCGACAACAGGAACCAGGGGCTAAAAAGGGATACAGAGGAGAAATTAAAACCGTAAAAGTGAGGTAGTTTTTTTTGGTTTTTTTCACTCCTCTGACCATTTATGGGTTTTGGGGTTTCCAGCGATAAATGTTGGAAACTGGTCAGCTTCAACCTTTTTTGTCATCTCAGGTTTTAACATCCAGAGTAACTCATGAAATCAACACACAGGTTTTGTCATTTGAAATGCTAAGATTCTAACTAACTAACTAACTGTCTCCCCCAGGCTTTCGCATGAACGCCTCCTCTTGGCCGATGTTTCTATTGCGAACCTTGAATGGAGCCGAGATGGCGCCGGTAACGGCCTTCAAAAAGGTTTGCATAGCTTTTCGAGAGGTTTCGGAAACGTTTCCGACGAAGGTGGAGGCCAAATCCCCGAGCCCGGCTCTCATCTTTTCTCCCTGCAGGAGCCTCTGAGGCCCCCCCAAAACACTTTCAAGCCCGGTATGAAGCTGGAGGCCGTGGACAAGAAGAACCCCTACCTGATCTGCCCTGCCACCATCGGAGAGGTGAAGGGCGATGAGGTGTTCATCATGTTTGACGGGTGGCGAGGCGCCTTCGATTACTGGTGCAAGTTCGACTCCCGGGACATCTTCCCCGTGGGCTGGTGCTCTCTCACCAAGCACAGTCTGCAGCCGCCGGGCAACAGTGGTAAGTGTTCGACTCTAGATGGCAGCAGATACCTTTATTTTGTTTGTGCGTCTATGTTTGTAGGAGCTGTGTAGATATACTTTTATCCATCTAGTCTTGTTGGATAGATATACAATTCTTACTTCCTGTAACAGCCAGCCTGTCAAAATAAGGTTATGCAGCCAAAAGTGGAAGCCTTCAGCACGGCCCCTGCTGTTAAAAAAAACAAAAAACAAATCCAAAAAACGTCCCCTGCTCCGGGTGAGCAGGATCCAGCAGGTATGGCGCAGAGCCCTCGAGGTGTGTCTGTGTGGGGGGAGGGGTCCGGCCGGGTCGCCAGTGGGAAGTGCAGGGGGAAAATTTATGCTCCTGACATCACAGCCGTTTACATAGCAAAGAAATGTTTACATAAAAGCAGCTCTGTTACTTCTCCCCCGTCTGAGCCCCAGACGGACGGGCCAAGAAGATCGAACACCTGGAAGGCTTTCAGCCTCACTCAGGTCTTCTGCTCAAGGCCGAGCTAAATTACCAGCTCACAGGCGAGCTGGAATGGAACCCTGAGAGTTTCCTCTCTGCTTACCTGCCGTCTAATATCTGATCGGCTCCAGGAGATTGCTTGGTTACCTGCCTCTCTTTGGCTCTGGTACTGTTGGAGAATAGGGAAAGTGATACTTAATATTAAGATAAACGGCTTGTTAGAGGAGCAAGTGGGTGTTAAAAGTTAAAGAATCTCTTTACTTGTCTTGGAAAGAAATGGTGCTTGCATACACCAAGGAAGATAAGCAGGGGGAGAGTATGGATGAAAAATAAGGTTTGTTTATGTATTTATTTATAGATAAAGACATTCAACTGGTTGGTCTCCACTTAGTTTCATGTTAAGTTTTATCTGGATTTCAGCCTGACTGTAAGAGACAATGACAGATAGTTTGTTTCCCTAAGAAACCCGGAGAGGCTCCAGCTAATGGGACATGTTCTAAACCGAGCCAGCTTTTTTTAGGACCCGTTTTCACCTCCCCCGTCCATGCTGTGGTTGCAGTCACCCTCCCAAAGAACCTGCAGATGCTCCCGTCCTCGCCCTCCAAGCCCAGCCGGCGCTCCATGCCGTCCTCCTACCGGCTGCCCAGCCCGCTGCCCCCCCTGCCCGTCAGGAAGGGGGTCCGGGGCCGCCGGCCCAAGAGCGAGACCCTGGCCCTCCTCAAAGCGGTGGCCGAAGCGGCCGCCGCCCAGAACGGGGCGGTCCCGGACGAGGCGCAGCTGGTGCCCAGGGTCTACAAGAAGAGGGGGCCCAAGCCTGGGAGCAAGGTGGGGCTGGACACAGCAGGTTTTTTCCCCTTTTCCCTGAAAACTAATGTGTTTTAAGAGTTTTTTTTGTCAACGGCTATTCCTTTAGAGAAAATCCCGAGGTCTTCAAAGCCCAACGCAGCTGCCCAGCATCCAGGTTCCACAGGAGAGCCCCCCCAGCCACGGCTCGGTGGTTTCCACGGGTAACCACCAGCCCCCGCCCGCCTCCCTGTTCGCTGCCACGCCTTCTCCTCTCATCCATGGATTGACACATGGCTGTGTGTGTGTTGTTTTTAGTGTGCGTGTATGTGAACAAGCACGGGAACTGCGGCCCCCACCTGGACAGAAAGCAGATGCAGCGGCTGCCAGACCACTTTGGCCCCGGGCCGGTCAACGGCGTGCTCCAGCAGGTGGTCCAGTCCTGCATCGACTGCGCCTACCAGCCCAAGGTCCTGCTGGGCGCCCTGCACTCCGACTCGGGAGGGGGGGAGGTCGTCAGAGGTAACGGCCGCTCGCCACTCGGAGCGTTATCCGGGGGGGGGGCGTCGAACAAATGTAAAGACGGCTTGCGTGTCTCCCCAGTGAGGACGGACGGCGGCGTGCGGGCCATCCGGCTGCCGGCGGCCTCCAGCGCCTCCTTCGTGTTGCGCTTCCTGGAATCCATGTGCCGCCACCTCCAGTGTGACAACCTGTTCAGCAGCCAGCCGTTCAGCCACTACACGCCCTACGACCGGAACAAGTCCGGTCAGTGCTGCCGGGGATAAACCCTCCCACCGGCTCAGGATGTGGCCCCCTTTCCCCTCCGTTTTCAGTTAGTCTCACTAACTTACCCCCCCGCCTCTCCTGTGTTTCAGTGAAAGAGGAGGCGCTGGACGGCCCCTCCCTGGCCCGGGGGAGCAAACGCAGCCTGTCCGGGGTCTCGCCGTCCTACGCAGCCCCCCTGTCGCCCAAACATTTACGCGCCGAGGCCCACCCATCAGAAGGTACTGCCCACTCTGTACTGAAGCACTAAGTCTCACATAAAACAGTCAGAAAGAGGACACACATACAGCCAGCTGGACGGCCGTCTGCTCGGTCAGTCCTCCCTCAGCCCGGGGGAGGCGCTCATTTCTCATTTGTCTGTAACTCAAACGTACCCCCATAAGAAATAGTTTGCCTGAGGTCAGATGAGGTGACCTCCGGGTTCGGTTTGATTTTCTGCATTTTAATAGAACTTGTTTGGCGTTTGTCTCCCTCCAGCAGAAACGATGCCCCACGAAGAGAACGGCCACATGAAAGAGCAGCGCTACATGGACTCCGCCTCCAACTCCATGACCCCGCGGCCGCAGGCGGCCAGGAGCTCCTCGGAGTACCACTCCCACTCCGGCAGCCTCTACCACCTGAGCAGCAGCAGCACGCAGATGAGGCGCCACTCCTCCAGCCTGTCCGAGCTCGGCTCCTCGCAGCCCCTCAGACGAGTAGAAGGTAGGGAAACAGCCGGGGCCCAGACCCCGGGGCCTGTGGGGTTCCTATCGCAGCCTCACTCCCCGCTGATGCCTGCTCTCTCTGGGTCTGCCCGCCCCCAGCAGCCAGCTCCACCACAGGCCCCGACGCGCTGGGCTCTGACCGGGAGAGCCTGCAGCTGCCGGGGAAGAGCCCGGCCTCCTGGTCCATCGAGGAGGTGATGCAGTTCGTCAGGGACGCAGACCCCACCGCGCTAGCTCCTCACGCTGAGCTCTTCAGAAAACACGTGAGTTAGCCAAGAGAAAGGCGTATTAGATGCATTTGTTTCTACACTCCACATCCAGAACAAAAGTCCATCTTTTGGCCGGCTCTCTAACGGGAGGCTGTGTGTCCTCAGGAGATCGACGGTAAAGCTCTGATGCTCCTGCGGAGCGACATGATCATGAAGTACATGGGTCTGAAGCTGGGCCCCGCCCTGAAGCTGTGCCATCACATAGAGCGCCTCAAACAGGGCAAGCTGTGACGGGACACATGGCGGGGGGGGGCAGCCCCCACCACACCCAGAGCAGCAAGCCCAGAAACGAACAGCGTCCGGACCCCCGGCGTCGGGCCACGAACAGGGCCCGAGGTTCTGCCGGATCCTTTCCAGGAGGGGACGGACTAGATGTTACAGCTTCATCCCAACTTACGAGTGGACAACAAGTGTGCCGTGACACGTTACCTCATCCCCTCATCAGTGGACAAAAAGCTCTTCAAGTCTAAAAAAAACAAACAAATAAGACTAAGAAAATCCCAAAGGAAAGTAATCCCTGTTGCGTTTACATGGCACAACGTGAGGACGCTTTTTTTTTTTCTATGGAGATGAAATGTCTTGATCCTGGTTTTGGATCCCCAAAGATGGAGAATGTTTCTTCTTATATAACGTTTTTATCCTTGTCGAATTTCAAATTCATGCATAATAGTCTGTGTACGGGGCTGGGGGGGTTATCGACGTTCTTCCTCTCGCTCATGAAGAGATCTGACTGTATAGCCGTTTCACCCCCCCCCACCCCGGCGGTTCCCTTTGCCCGGAGCCTCACAGCTGAAGCTCACCTAATGTTACTGGGGCTTATTTTTCTTTTTATACTGAACGTTTCCGTTTCCCAAACCTCCCCCACCCCCACACAGAATGGCCACCTGCGTGTGCGTTTGTGTCTTAGCGGGTCCACAGTTGCCTGCGAAACGGTCGTCATGCAGTTCAGCGTCAGTTTACATCCACTCCCGCCACGCATCGCTTTCTCATTTCCAGCGCACAGAATCTTTTAGGAAGGAAGAGATGACATTTCTAAGGGCTTACGACATCACGTTTTTAAAAAAATGTTTGTTTTGTTTTGTGTATCTTAACCGATCATGTCATTTTTAGCTCGCAGTTTCTGCCCGAGACCTCAGTGTTGGAAAGAGATGTGTACAGTTGTTCATTTTTTTCCTTTAAAAAAAAAAATGGGTTTAACCATGAATATCAGCAACCGAATGTACATTTTGTAGAAACTTGATATTTTAAGGAAATCAAATAAGCAAGATAGTAATGTGAAGATAAAGGGGAAGGAGGGGAATATTTAACAGTGGTTTTTATTATTCTTTTTAATACTTAACGCTGCGCTTTTTAGCTCCCCTGCTCCCACCGCTAGACCCTGCCTCGCTTTACTTACGACATTTCTCAGGTTTACGTGCTCTCTTTTGTTAGTAGAAGCTTTTGTAGCATCATGTTTATAATATAATATCTAAAGAATCTTCCCAGTTTACCCGCCCCAAGACTCGTGCCATATAAGTGCTGTCGATTTAACTCGTGCATTTTTTTTAAGTACTTGAAAACTATGTTGCAAAACATCAATTGTCCATTAAGTCGCAGGAGATACGAGATGTGTTCATGTTTTTTTTTTTGTTTTTTTTTCTCTTTTTCTATAAAAACGACCGAAACCAAAAGAAAAACGCACATGTCTGCATTGAGTTTTTTTTCTTTTCTTTCTTCACCCGTTTGCTGCAAAATGGAAGCATATAAAAAATAGCGCGATGTGGAAAATGAGCTAGAACCGGGGCCTAAAAGTGACTAAGGCAACTGTCAGCTACAGGCAGAGGTCCATGACGCTGTGCTTTGCTGTCTTTAAGTTCTAAAACAACCATTAGCAGTCAGAACCCCAAGCGGTTTTTTTTAGCATTTTTTTTAGAGAGACTTTATAAACCGGTACGGTCAGATTTATTACTTCCCTTTCCATGATTATCTTCCTACATTATAAACACAGAGAGGAAAACACGCTAAACAGCAGCTGGAATTGGGACTCCGGATGGAATTAGAGCTGTTGTGATGAGTGATGAACAGTTACACAAAAAACATTTTTTTATCCACAATTGTTTGTCCAGAAATTGTCTCTCAGAAGAAATGGCACCCACCAGACTCACTTTCAAGTCCAAAACTTGCTTTTCCCCCTTTTTAAACTGGCATATGCTTGAATATTAGATCCGATTTTGCGTGTTCATATGAGAATTTGAGAACATAATGAATTGTTCCTCAGATTAAATTTTTCTTACAAATTTTTTAAGCCATATTTACTTTTAAATAAGCCATCTGAGAAGTCCGTACTTGGCTCAGGTGAAGGTGAATCATGCAAAATCAGCCACAAATGACTTTTTTCTTTCCTTTATGGACCATTTCCTCCAATTTCACTAAGAAAGCAATCACATTTTCAATAAAAACATGATAAAAACAACGCACAAATAAAAAAGTTTTAGGACTCACGTCCACCTCCACACAAACAGCACAGAATGCAAACATTTAACTTCCGGCACATTCTTTTTTTTCCCATTTTCTTTTTTTTTTTATACTGTGGTCAGACACAGGGTGGCAATGTCTTCTCATCCAGTCAGTCTTTGTCTCCCATCTGACCGTCCAGTACATAAAAACACTATAAATTAAAACGTTTCACAATTAATAATTTAGGGCGAGATTCAGTCCAAAAGGCGTCCAGAGCTGTCCGCTCTGCTGACGTAAGTTACGACGTTCTGGAGCTGCTAAAGCACATAGTTATAAATAAAGAACTGCTTAAAAAGGTATTTTCCATTTCTGATCGTTTGCGCGGTCTGCATATGGCTGTTATTAGCTCTTGGCCTGCAGCGTGCAGCTTTACATAACACATGATCACAGAGGGGGTAACGCTGTTTTGACAAAATAGGCAAGACACCCTGTGAGTCTTTCAACTAAACTATGACAAAGTGCACTACATATGATCAACAAACGGCGTGCAAACACATCTGGATTTTAAAAAAGAAAAAAAAGTGCCTCACACAGAAAAAAAAAGTGTCACAGCAACACTTCTGATGTAAAAGGGGCCAGATTTCGATCGATACGCACTTTCAAATCTTTACCCCCCCGCCACCGCAAAGAATAGAACATCTTCTTTGTCGCCATGGTTCCCTTCGTTTCCCCTCCGAGGCTGATGGTCCACATTTCCACCTTCATCTCCTAATTAAACGGCAGTGAGGGTTTAGATATTTGACAACACTTGCTGCAAGGCGTTTTTCTAAACTTTGGCTGGTCCAGCCAACAAAATGTCCCCCTCGGCCCCCCCCCCCTGCAATGCTTTTGCTAAAATGTGAGAACAATGAAAAGGCCCCTGCTGTTAAACAAAACAAGGATGTGTCCTGTCAGATGTTGCCAACATGCATTTGCCGAAAATTGTGGGCTCCGGTCCTGCCAAGTCCTCATCGGCCTGTCAGGATAAATCCCAACCAATCAGCATGGAAGGATTCGCTTCACTGAGCTAATGAGGAGGGAATTTCCATTGGTGAGGTTAAGGGGGGGGGGACGTGTTTTAACTTGGTCACATCATCGCAGTATGCAGCTCGTTTTTTTTTTTTTTTAAATGAAAGGTTTTCAGTGCTCTTACACAAAAATCTCACGATGAGACAAACCGCGGACCCAAAGCAGAGGATGGGAGCCACGTGTCTCTGCAAAGTCAAAAAGCGTTGATTTATCTAGACAAAGACACACAAAGTACCCATTAAGCTGCCGTACAAAACACAGACAAAAGATCAAACATTTCTGGATTAGTGCAACTCTACAGGCTAGCACGTTTTTTTTTTTTTTGTTTTATGTTTTTTTCAAAACTCACACCAAAGGAAACCGCTGCGGTAGTTTCTGTGTCACGCCGTGGCACGTTCGTTTTGGGGGCTAACTGCTGTCCGGTTACACAGACCCAATGACCGTTTTGATTAGCGAAGGATGCCTCGTGTGGTCAACGCTACTCTCTGGTGCGGACCCAACAGGACCGTCCAGCGATCGCCCCTCCCTGTGCTGGGCGCGGTCACTTCCTGGGCAGCAGCGCGGCGAGTCTCTGCTTCTTAATGGGGAGGAAATGGATTTCCTGCGAGCTGACCTTCTTCAGTTTGATGGCTCTGCTTTTGGAGGCCTTCTTGTGCGGGTTGTTGGGGTCCGGCTGCTCGCGGTGGGGCGCCGACGGCATCCCGTAGAGCTGCTGCAGGGCGGCCCCCTGGCTGCCGTCCCGTTTGATGGAGAAGTTCTTGGTGGACACCCCCGACAGCCCCTTTATCTTCCCGCAGAGGATGGCCGGGATGGCGTCTTTCACCGAGACGATGACTTTGGCCGTCTGCGAGGTGCTGACTATCTCCAGGTTTCCGGCGCCGCTGAGGGACGCGTCCTTGCCCAGAGAGCTGGGCCCGCCGGGGCCGGTGTCCACCAGCCACTTGTGCTGCCGGCTGAACTCCAGGGACGCCAGGCTGCCCAGGAGCTTGGAATCTAAGCTCTGAGTGCATTCCACGCCCAGAGACAGGGCGCCTGCATCCGGACCCGACTGGAAAGCTACCTGTCTGTCCGACTGGACGCACTTTTTCCTCACGCCAGGCATGGATAAATCAAGCGCACCGTCCTCCTGCGGGCTGAGATATTCTTGTTTTGGTTCGATGGGACACGCCCGGACAGAGAGGTCCAGAACCTGTCCGTCTGGAGGAGGCAGGGCGGATGGCGACGGGTTCGGGGGTCGGAGCGCCGGCGTGCATTTTCTCGAAGACAACGAGGAGGAGGTAGTGTGTTTTGGTGACGTCTGAGTGCTTTTGCTCACAGTGCAAACTGGCTTGGGCATGTTGCCCTTGGAGTCCTCAGTCTGAGGCACGGGAATGGGGATCGGAAGAGGGACCGGCAGAGGCACGGGCAGGGGAATGATGACGGGGTAGGGGACCAGGAGTGTGGCAGGAGGGACCAAAGGGGCCAGGGGGGAGGCGTAGGGGGGCGCGAGCGGCGGCAGGGGGAAGACGGAGCCCGGGGACTGGCAGGCCGACGAGCCCGCCTGAGGAGGGAAGAGGTCCTGCAAGATGGCTGCAAAGGCCGGATTTTGCAGGAGGGAGAGCAGGTTGGCGTCCTGGGTGGGTCCGGCCGTCTTGGGGTCAACAGCTGGAGACAGGCCGAAAGTCAAAGGATTGGGACACAGGACGTTGTTCTGCAGCTGTGCGCAGCTGGCGCCGGGAGGGATGACCGGCGGGCCCATGTGCTGGAGGACCTGCTGGTCCAGAACCAGCGGGAGCGAGACCGGACTCTGGCTGGTGATCAGGTAGGGCGCCGCCCCCATCTGGCCCAGCTGTGGCCCCGTTCCGCCCATCTGGAGGTGGATGGGCAGCATGAGCGGGCTCTCCCCCAGGCACACTGGGTGGAGCACGGTGGTGGCCACTTTGAGGGCGACTCCCCCCGGAGATTCGGCCGCGGGGCTCACCACGGCGGGCGCCGGCGCGTCGGCGTGAGCGGCCAGCCCTGCTTTGTTCAGTCCGGCCACGCCGCCATCGCACGGATCGGACGCCGGCTGATTCGCTCCCTCTTCCGCCTTGCCGAGGACCTCCCCCCCCCCCTCCTCGCTGCCGCACACGTCCACCTGCGACGGCATTACGGTCAGGGGCGCGTCGCCGTTACCTTCCATGATTCAGCCGGAACGGTGGAGAAAGATGACCAAGCGCTAGTTTGAGGCCTCGTCCATTGGTCGGCTGGGCAGCCCTGAAAGGCAGGAGAACACAGTGTTTGACGAGGAGCAGTGAGCAAAAGAAAAAAAAAAAAGCACGTGCTGCTGAGCCCTGTGGAATTTTTGTCCTCTCGAGGCACGCCACTGGAAGGACGCCTGCTGCGTGTTGTGTCTACTAAAGCTCAGAAATGATTCACAACCACAATAAAACATTTTGGGATTTTATGCAAATGCAAAATGAGGGCCGACATATTACAGAGGGGAAAAACTGTGCTGCCGAGGTGGTGCTGCCTTGCCTTTCAGCCTAATCAGTGCTAAAGCCAATTCCAAAGAAGCTGTGCAGCTGTGGAAAATGTAAATCATAATATAAAAAAATAAATAAATACAATGCAGTGATCTGCAAATCTATTCAGTTTATATCTTATTCAGACAGAAATCCCTCCACTTTGAAATTCAGACTGAAATTTCACTGATTTAGCTCATCTGGAATAAAATGTCTCAAAAGAGGTAACAAAATTGGAAAAGTAAGCTGCTTTAAAAGAGGAAAAGCTGAAAGAGGACAGTTACAGACTAACATTAACTAAAGTTAATGTCATGAAAATCAGACCTGGGATCAGCCTGCTCTTAGCTCTCAGTTCAAAAGCGTCCTTCCTCCTCTGTTTGTTGCTGAGTTTGCCATTAAATGCAAGATAAGCTACCAAATACCAAAACATCTCCATTTCAACCTTAAAAATGTTTTGACGCTTCATTGCACAAAAAAATATTCCAATTTTGTTTACACTTCATGCACTGTCCCATCTTTTTTTAAAGTCTAACACTCCAACACTTGTGTGACATGCACAACTCGGTTTAAAGGCAATAACAACGGAAATAAACAACTCCAAAAACCTCAATCCTGGGATTGTACCCACCAAGTCAAAGTGTTGTACCACAAGCCCGGGGACTATTTCTCATACTCGACAGAGCTCCTCGACATGTGAGTTTAATCAACAGCTTTCACAATCTGAGGAAAACTTCCTGCAAAAGGTTGAGCAAAAACAGAAGAGACATCCTTTCAAAAAAGTCAAATAAGTAAATAGGAGCAAATCGAAAGCTAGTACAAAAACGCCATGATCATCAGGCAAGGCACAAGGTTTTATCCCCAATCGCTGAAACAGGGCAGGAAAATGAAATGATTGGCTGACTTTTTGCTCCTTTTTCAGCTAAAAGAAATAGAAAATGTTTTGGCATATCTGCTGAGGAGAGGGAGAGTAACTGGGCTTTGGTCAGGTTGCTGGAAGGCCTGTGTTGTAACGACCGTTTTACTTCGATCTCAGTGTTTGACAGATTGGCCGCTGATCTCGGGGGAGGTGAGCACAGCTCCTACTCGATGCTGAGTTTTGTCAGTCTATTTCCAACCCCCCCGCCCTTCTTCCTCCACCATTCACCTTTGATTCGGATGAAAGGGCACTATGTCACTTTAAGCCTTTTAAATAGCAAGATACTGCTGCACAGAAGCTAACATATCGACCCAGAACGGGTCACAAAAGCATAGAAACCCGGTCATAATAAGACTGTATCTGTTGCAGTGGTGTTTTCATACTGTAAGCTGTCTAGGTGTTGGCTCCACCCAGCACAGGTCCTCCCTGGGCTGGCTGTCAACCCCCATCCATCTGTAATGATAAAACGTCCCCTGGGTGCCTGGAGAGAGACACTGCATCCAATATCAGCAAAGTCAATTATTCATACAGAAGGGCGCAACAAGGACAATGTGCGCCTCCTGGTTTGCGAGGTATACGTTAACTCTTTCGCGACAGAATATTTTCTGTACATTCTTTTTGTGAAAAACATTCAAATGGAGGCACGCAGTTCCAATTTTTTCCAATAGAGCTGTGACAGTTTTTTTCCCCAAACGGGCAGCTTTCATCTGGTATAGGGTTGCCTCAGCAAGCAGTGAGGAGGAGATCTCCATCCCCCTCAGGCTGGTTTTATATTGTTCTGTAACATAGATGAGACATTGTAACGGGGCTCTGATGGATTACACTGCGGACTATGCAGGCAGGGAGTGATCTTGTACAGGATTCATGCTCGAAAACATCTCTAAACATACTTTTTAACATCCAATAACAGCTGGCGGTAACCAGCTTTATGTGCTGCTTCCACTTCTTGGTGCTCACTGCGCAGACTCATCCTACAAGTCATGGAATCAGCAGGCCAGACAGAAAGGACTTGAGTAAACTGTTGACTCAATTAATCAAACAACCGTCTGGCTGTGCAGTTGTGAAGGAAAAAAGCCTCTTTCAACATATTCTGAGTCTCGATTCGTTCCAAATTTTTCTCTGCTCCTTATTTTGAAAAGCAAAGAATTGGGTCTAATTTAGGACTATGAATAGGAAATTCAGATCCATTATTCCTCTTCTTGGATGCTGTGGTCTTACTTGCATTCCAGGAAGTTCGAGGAAAGATATTTCCTGCTTGATAACGCGGTCATGCGGTCTGCGACACCATGGTGCCCCCCTGACCAATATGAAAGGACTCTTTCTTGGTTGAGACTCCCTTACTGTCACACACTCCGATGATTTGTCCCGGTTGTGCACAAAGTGAGGAAACAACCCAGATTATGAAGTCACTTAATCGTTCCTCTCGGCTCAGAAAGCAGCCTTTTTTTAAAAGGGAGAAGAATTCCAACCGCATTTCTGGGCACTACTGCAGATCAGGTGACCTGATGCTAAGGGAGTAATCGCCACTCGGTGACACATTGCCCCTCCCGCCGCCTGCCCGCAATGCAGTTCACAGGTCACTGCGCCGCCTCCAGTCCACTTCAATCACGTGAGAACAATGTCGAACTCTGCAGACCAGCTGGAGGAGGAAGTCTCAGCCGCACACTTTGGAGGGATCCAAAGTACACAAAAGCTAGGGCTCATCTTTGTTGTTTTCCGGTCACATTATCTGACTCAGTGACTCTGCTTTGTCTCCCTGTTATCTCAGATAGGAGAAGGTCAACCAAAGATGTCTCATCAGCATCATTTCACAACACTTTCGTTCTTGCTGACCTGCGAGTTGAGGGACTTTTGGTTAGTCCTTCTTCCCTGATACCTTCAACCTATGGCGAAAGAGCGAAGAAAAGAGTCACACACGGGCTGAACGCACCAGGGAAAAGCCACAGTGGACAGGTCTGACCATTATCGGTCACTTAAACCTAACTTTGCTCTAGTGAATACCTTCAAGATCCGAATAATTTCCGAATTCAGGGGGACGCCTGCAGAAAGCATTCCCCCGTTTTCCAAAATAGACAGCAGAGTTTATGGATGAGGCTGTTTTTGAGCTGCCCAAGTGTAACGCCATTTTCGCGCAACGTGAGCTCATGTGAGAGGCACGCAACACTAACAAACCTTCAATTATGTGTTCGAACGAATGCAGAGTATTTTGTTTCAGCCGAGCAAATCAGCAGCACATTTGCCTTCGTAAATCTCACACGTCATCTGGAAGAGGTCTGTGTTCACAAGCCAGTAACAGCTAATTGAGTAAATAGGCAAGAAGAGACCCAACGGAGAGCCAAATGGGATCCCTCCCCTGTCCCCGTTACTTTAATTATTTCCACATTTCCCCTCCCTTTTTTTTTTGCCACTTTGATGGAATGTATAGGATGGAAAGTCGGTAGCAGAGAGAAAACAACAGTCCCCTCGATCTGGAGCGAATGCGCAGCCTACCCAGGGAGCCAGCGTGCTTTCTCCCATGAATCTTCCTCCTGGGTGTGGAGCACAACCCCAGGAAACAAAAAGGACTAGTGCATGGATGAAGCATGGCACATAATCTAAAGGTCAACTCCATCAACACCCCTCCGCTCCACCAGCCAATTACATCTCATTACAGACACACGGGGCTGCCGTCAGGGCGCACACCCCCCTTCCCATCAATGCAGATTATCTTTTATTCAGCATGTAGTCCTCCAGCTGATCCCCTAAATGCCACAGCGATTCCAGTGTCGACATGACAAAGGGCCAGGTCTACTTTAAAACAACCCAGAGGGTGACAAAGGGGACGCTGCTTTCACAGCAACCTGCACAACAAAGTCAGTATGTCAAAAATATGTAAGTCTGAGTATACATTTGCACCTGACATGAACTGGACATTGTTTGCAAATATACTATCTGAGTCCATGCCTGTGGGGACAGTACCATGGGGCTACATGGGACTATGATAGTCACCTTTCTTCTTCATTATTATTATTATTTTCCACTTTCGACGCACTTCACAGTGGCAGGACAAAGGCTATTTGCGACAGGGTCCCTGGCTGTGGAACTGCCGGGGTCATGTGAGGATTTTTTTTTTTTTCTTTCCATGTCCTCGCGCAGACGGCCGCTTCCCAGACAGGCGCGAGCCCGGTGCCCCGGCGAGCCGACGGCGGTTCTCGGGCAACGAGAAGCAGGGGAGGGCTGTGCGCCGTGTTTATGCGCACATCCCCGAACAGCGAGGGCCAGTAAACACAGCAGGAGAGAGAGAGAGACAGGGAGAGGGAGAGGTGTCCCCGCACCGTGCGATAACCTGTTATCATACGGAAATATCCCCCTCTCGGCCCTCTCGACTGGCGTAAAATTAACGGCAGGCGCTCGCGCTGTCACAACCCCCGCGCGCGGTGTTGACACCGTAAGCTAGCTGCGCGTATCGTCTGGAAAATTGGCATAGAAAAAAAAAAGAAAATATATCAAATAATAGTCCTTTCGGAGCAACGAATAAACAAGTCGCTGAGCAGCTCCCAGTCAAACAACGTCCTATTGTCGTTTGACGTTTCGGCGACATTATAGAAACCATAAAAGCCGTCGCTCACCCCGTTTCATCCCCCCCAGTGCCTTTTAACGCGTTCCTTCCATTAAATGCGCAGTTTTGCTACAAGCCACAACCTTTTACTCACCTTTCAGGAGGACGAGAGCATTAGCAGCTATCTCTGCGAAATGTTCGCTCCCTATCAGCAGTGAAATTAGACCCGTGATATTAAAAAAAAAAAAGGAATAGATAAGGTCGCTATTTATCTCTTCATTGCGGTCCCGTCGTAGAGACTCCAGACGAGAGCTGCGCACGCAGCATCGTCACCGGGTCTCTCTCCTCCCCCCCCCCCCCCCCCCCCTCCTCCTCCTCCTCTTCCTCCTCCACCACCTCCCCCTCCTCTGTCTTCTTCCACAAAGAGACATATAAACTCAAAGATATTAAGAGTGGAGATATACAACAAATAAAGCATAGTTTGGAAATTCGATGTAATATTTAGCATCCGTTATTTTCCCCCCCTGGCTAATTTACATTCTTATTTAGGCTCAATTCAATGTAAACTTGCCTGTACAAGCATTTCTTGGACTTTATTTATGCTGTGCGTCTTCAGTTTTCATGACAGATTTATATCATTTGAATTCTCACTGATCTTCAAACGGATTTTCTTTTCTCCCGAGAACTTCGATTAATTTTGTAGTACTTTATGTAGCTCTTATGGAAGAACTTGGCATCACAAAGGTTTTACAAATGGTCCCGTCTTTCAGCTGAGACAACAAAGTGAAATGAATGATGGTACTGTGAACGATCAAGATGAATTTTCATGGTCGTATGTAATTGCTGACCTTCCGGAGGCGTTGGATTTGTGTTCTTTCTCAGTGATATTTGACCATATTGGCCTGGTGGCTGATGGCTGAGGTAGGAGGAGAATGGAGGCTGGCAGCTGAGGGTGGGAGTCTGGTCGTGACAGGCCTGGGTGATCCGGCTCCCCTGGGTTTCCATATCAGTCCCAGCCAGCCTCGGGCTCCGCCGCAGGGCCTCTCATTGTTCCGCAGGGATGCTCTTTAATGCACTATAATGAGCTTCACACTATACCCTGGTGGCTCAATGGTGACTTTGGTGTGGCTACCTCCTCAGTTCATCCCCCCCCCCCCCGTATCCCCCTTTTTTTCGGCCCGTCTAACGTAGCTGTTTTAAATCCAGTTACAAAAGAAACAGTTAGTTCTGCATATCCCCTTTCAGTTGTAGCATTTTGCACCAGACAGAATTCTTACAAATCCTCTCAGTTTTGTTAGTTTTAAGGGGAATTTTGAAAACCGGAAAGTAGAAACCAGTAGCTTAAGGCATAAGCGGAGTCCTTATTTGTTATACAAAAAGTAATCCAGGATACAAAAGAAGTGGGAGAAAAACTAAGCCCACACCACAATTAAGGACAACATTGGAAAAATGTGTATTCAACTCATGGACGCTGATAGGGATTGATTTATTCACAGAGGTTCCATTACAGTATTTTGATCAGACTGAGGTCTGGACCTGGACTGGACTACTGAAACCCCTTGATTTTTTCTTTCTTTCTCGGTTATTCTGTTGTAAATTTGTTGCTGTGTTTAGGATTTGTCTTCCATCACACGACCCGATTTAGTTGTCCAACACAGTTGCCATTAGCTGTGTTTGGTTTTCTCCACACGTGTTGGGCATTATAGCCAGACTTCTCTGCTTTGATCCCATCTGTCCAAAAGGACAATAATCAATAGTCTTAATATATTAGATAATATGTTAGATATCTGTTTTTGTACACGTGTATTTGGCTTTGGCCCATTGTCAATTCAATTAGTCATGAAGTCATTATCATGAGATGTTTTTGTATACTTTTAGTCACGGTGGAGGTTTAAAATTTTTATAATGTTCTTATTTGTGTAACCATAGAATTTAAAAGGGGCATATTTCTTTACTGAATTGTATACATCATTTGTCTTTAAAAATATCCAAACAAAAATTCTACCTGTCAGTCCTGTCCATATAAATTGGATGTTAAAACCAATATCTGTCAAAACAAGAAAAAGATATGGTTGGATTTTGGGACTGCCAGAAAACCAGTGGAGACACCATCAACTCTTCAAATAATCATATTGACTATCCTGAATAGTTGGTAGTTATCAAAGTTTCACTGTTAGAAGATTTTTTTTTTCACATTTACCTTCAACCCAACTCTGCTTTTCCTGATGGTTCAAACAAAATCTCACTTCAGAAGTAACTGCAAAGTTATAGATTCTCATTATTATGTTTTTTTTCTGTATTGCACAGCCTATTTGCTCAATATTGATGATAGAAAAACTTTTTAAAAGCATTAAAAAACTCTTTAGGTCAGTGTCTCTCAAAATTCAAGCAAAGTGGAGCTAAATTCAAAAGAAAAAGAAAGATAACAAAACAAAAGCTCATGGTTGCTGAATGGGGTCATACATTACAAACATTACATTAAACAAACACATCAATACATCACATTTGCATTCTGCCTTGTGCCAGCATGAGGCAGAATGCAAATCTCTCTTACTGTCTGCTCTCTCTATTACCGTCAGTTCCACAACAAAAAGTAAAGGCAGTCAAATTTCCCCATGGAGCTGCTGTCATTTGCATATTTTTTTGGGCTCAAATGTTCTTCACAATAGCATGATTTAGCCGGCTGCTCTGGTCTGACAACATCCAGATTATTAAAAGATATGGGTCACATCCCCAAAAACCACCGTGTGCGGTTCAGTAAAAGACTTTTACCGCGCTGGGCTTTTGGCCGTGTTCGCACATTTGAGGAGCGCTCGGGAAGAAAGCGCGGGATGGCCGAGCGTCCAAAGAAGCTGTCATGTGCTGACCGCTGCTCCATTTTCTCAGCTCTGTCGTGCTGGCAGCTCCACCACTGTGAGCGTGCACTTTCAAAAGGTTCTGTCTTTAACTCCTGACCAGTCGTGAAGGTTTCTTCTGATAGATGCCAGATTTGTGATTGCCACTATGGGCTTTGAAAAAATCAAGTGGACTCTGAAACAGAGCTTAATTATGATATGTTTATATACATCTATGTTTGGATTTCGGGCCTGCAGCATATTGTAAGGTGGGGACAGTAACTTCTTTGTAATTTGTGATGTTTGTAATGTTGGACTTCTCTCTATAAACTTAGAATGATATTATGGATATTATGGGGGACACCAATGATTAAATTATTTAGGTGTCATTGGAGCCCATTCTTTCCATTCAAATTTATATATTTCTGGACGAGCAATTGCAAGGCTTTGCTCTTGGTAAACCAAGGATATGGGATTTTTACTCCTTGTATTCTCTATTTGGCCCTCGTCAGGAGTACAGGCTGCAGTTTAGGCCTAATATCAGTAATCTTCAGCGTAGGTTGCACTAAAACTTTCAACGCACCATCACAGCTCAGTAAATGAGCTTTTCCAAAGGCACTGAGACAACCTCCCATTACGCAGCCTGGCTTTTGGAGTTACTGATTGCAGTTCGGGGGATTCTTGTTTTATGTTCGCTTCACACAGTCCCGAGGGCTATTCATTTAAAAACATCTGAAATACTGACACAACCCAACAACGTCCAGAGCAGCTGGTGCTGCTTCTAAACAATCTTAACAAGGCACCTTTTTTTGCACAGTGAAGTTTTAATATGGCATTTGTGAATGAATCTTTGTATTCCGGAAAATCTCAAAGGTTTCCCACAGAGATTGTTTTTCAGTTTGCTTTTGTTAATAATAATGACTCTACAATTTTTGGGTTTGTTCCCTTTGTTTTAAGTGTACTTTTAAAAAAAATTGATGGCTTAGATGCTTTAATGATATTATGCGCCACAGATAAAGAAAAATGCAATTCAAGGGAAATTCATTCTAAACAGTTTTTGGTTATTTTTCACACATTCGTGGGCAAACTGGAGTACCTCTGCCCATATATCCTCCTGAAAGGATAATCAATTCATGGATACCATGTCAGAAATACAATTATCTTTTAACATCACCTGTTCAAAATGGAAATATCCATTATTGTTAAAAAAAACCTGGTTTCATGTAGACCTTTGTCTAGGATTGCTTTTATGGACTAACATCTTTTACATTGTTCATGCCATCCCAACATTTCCACTCATTTCTGATTGAAGTTGTGAACGTACTTTCCTTTGAGAGGCTTGTTATAATTTGACAACGCCTTCTTTTTTTTTCTGACTGTCAGTGTTCTACATGCTCTGTTACTCCCAGACTGTCCTGTACAGCCGCACTAAGTGAATAGTGGTAAAACTTGTGTTTGGTCTTTCGGATGCCGTGACTCGCCTTTGTCTACCCTCTTCAAATTAAACAAAGATAAAAAATAGCGGTGGGAAGGCCTGTGCGCTATCTGCTGTGTAAAAGCTGGTGGACAAATAATGATACAAAGCCGGCAGTACATCACAAAGACACATGCAGATCTTTGAAGATGACCTCCATGAATTGGCGGTGAGATGCTGCAGAGCTAACCTTGACGTGCCGCATTAAACACTCATTCTGGGCACATCAGTCTACATCGCATTCCTGCTGCCTCCTGAACATTTCTTTTTTTTTTTTTTCATTTTTTAGAACAAGCACACTTGATTCCACCACCCTCATGGCCAAGTATTCTTGGCTCCGGTTCAAATCGGGGTCAGGGATCACGGCGAGTGTGCCCTTTGATGGGTACTTAGATGAGATGCCAAACAGTGCAGGCCTTTGTTTACATTTTTTCCACGTTCTTCTCTCACAGCCCCAGCTTAGCCGACACACAAGCACCAGAGAGAACAAGGCGTTTCTGTCCATCACCGGCCTGACATAAACCAGAACAACAAATTCATGCACTGCCCGTTTGCCTGGCGCAGAACCAAGAAAGTGACAAACCACATGGAGATCGGGCATTTAACCAAGAACTGGGGATGTTTTTTTACTGAATAAACATGTTCAAACTTCAAATCCCCCCCATTTTCAAATTCCACAACCCAAAGACACATACTTTGAAATATCTCAGGAATTGCATTAACTTACCCACAGCACTTGGTCCATGTTCCAGCTAAAGAACGCCCTCTAGTGGCCATTCACAATCAGTGCCTGACAGTGGAAAGGCATTTCTTTCTCCAGGAATTATTCTACTGATGTAAAGTGAATCTATGCTTTAAATATCACATAAAAATATTGCTTTCCATACGCCTGAATCTTTGCATAAGATATGTTTGTATGAGTAAATAAATGAGCAAATAAATAGATTCCATGTTCAATTTGATCAAGTTTGTCGAGAACAATAGTTAGAACAATGCTCTTATTTTGTCTTTTCGACAAAATAAAAGAACATGACTCAGTGGATGGTACAGATCTTTTAAATCTTGATGATATTGTGTTTTAAAAAGCTACCCTGACTGTAATGTGTGGATTCAACAGAAGAAAAAAACACAGACAGAACTATGTCGGGAATTGTGAAAAGTATTCAGATGTCAGAGTCAGAACGATCCAGCTGCAAAGGAATCAGGGAAAGGTCCTCCCAATGACCCATAATCTGCCACAGCAGATTATACTCAAGATGAATAGGCAAATATCTGTGCAAAAAGACCGAAATGGCAATCAATCCTGAATAATTCAAGCCTGAAGAATCAAACCCCTTCAATTTATATGAATTCAAACCAAATGGATTAGAGTGATCCTGATTAAACTCACAATCCTGACTAAACTAACCTGAAAATTCTTAGAGACTAACCTTTTGGGGGAGAAGCCATTTGAGCTGAAGGTTGTTTGGTTTAGAGTTTCATGTGTTAAGCAGAGTTTGGAGCGAGGGGTGTTTTGGGTTTTCATCTTTTCCTTACCGACATAGCAGGGTACGTCCTAATTTTTTCCCCCAGTTCTTTTGACTCTCTTTCCAGTAACAGAACAACTCTTTCCTTCTCAATTTTCTGCTTTGTGAGATATCAGTATTGACTCCTGTTATTGGGGTGCTTTTTCTCCTCTCTTCTGTCTTTTCTCCTGTGTGCTTTACCTGGACTTTTGATTTTGTACTTTTTTTCCCCTAATGCTTCTTGCCTTTTTCTCTGTGAGGCTATTTTTGCACAGCAGCTTTGCAAACCTCATTCAGAAAGTATTATGCTTTTAATGTGTTTGATCCAGAAATACAAAATGTGATGAAACTCAGGTTCTAATTTTGTGAGTGAACCTTTGATGGGATATAAGCTCTGCCAGCTGCCTGACTCTCTTTCCCATCTTTTAGCATTCCAAGAACATAATGCTGGCTGAGGGATTATTCTATTTTGTGGTTATTGAGCCAAGTCTATGGCTCGAGGAATATTTATTTGAAGGTATTTTGAATTAAGGGGCCCGCTGAAGTGAAAATCTCTATTGGTGGACAAAAAGTTAGTATCACAGTAAAGTATCAAAGTTACTATCCTCTGGGAGAAGTCACATGAGTTTGCTAACATCTCGATTGCAGTTCATGAATTTATACTTTCCTTGTTGGCGAGAAACATCCTCAAAAAAATGAATGTCTTCCAGCAGAATCCTCCGGTTGTTGTCAGACATAGCAATATCTCAGGCTGTTGCATGCACGTCTGAAGTCTTAGTACTCTTGTTTCCTTGTCTTTTTAATAAATCCCCCAAATTTCATTGTATCTGTTGTCATTTGTCTTTGCTCTTTGACATGTTCTGTTCGACAGGTGATTGGGGTAATGATGGGAATGTGTTGCTCTAAAACGTTCTAAAGAGATGAGCTCTAATGTCTTTGCACAGAAAAGAGCTAACGGTGTGAATAAATACAGGTTCAAAACCTGCGGAGACACATAACAGCACTGATAAACCAAAGGAATCAGTAATCAGTATCAATTTGAATGATAATCATTATAATGATGTGAAGCTGCATGATGCCTAATCCAGAGTTCACATAGCCAGAAAAGCTTAAATTTGGCACTACATATAATCTATACTTAACAGATGTTTGAGCGTAAACATGAATAATCTGTAATTACTGGGTTCAGGAACTATTTAAACTTTGTGTATCATGGAGTGACAACCTGTGGCACGCTGCCATCTTCCATAAAGACTCACTCAAGGGGTCTCTGAGGCAGTGATGCACACAAGAGGCTGGCCCAGTCGCTTAGACAGGGGGTGGAGGGGGGGGGGGGGCATTTTAAATGGATGAAAGCAGGTCTGTAGATACCAAGAGATCATTCTAACAGATAATCCTCTTAGTGATTCACAAACTGACTATAGTCAACTTATTTCTCAGATCAAAAGGCGGATTTTTAAAGAAGAAAGAGGCTTTCCCATTCCTTAATTGGCATTCCTTAACCCTAAAAGAAACAGTCAATTTTTCAGTATCTATGTGCATATTTCGAGACAGACATAGAAAAAGGCCTGGAATGATATTTTAATGTTTGTATTCTTGGGAAAAAAACTAGCTGAAGCTTGCCACATTTCAGCCACTATAAGACATCAACAGTAGGAATTGATTTAAAAATAAAAAACTGAAAAAAGCTGCATAAATATCAATGCAGCTTTAATAATAAAATCAATATCAAATGTAAGCATCACAGTAGGAAATAAAAAGGGTTTTTACAGCTATTCAAATGAATGCTGGTTATTGAGGTGACTTATTGATGCACAACTAATTTGACAACTCATTTTATCCATAGTAAGTCTATTTGGACTGAATCATCTGCAAAAAAAGTGTTTGCACAACTTGATTTCAATCTTATCTTCTATCTTTATAGTGCACAGTGTGATACCCTTCTCAGTAGAATGAAAGAAGTACAAAAACAACAGCCCAGATCCACCGTCATTTTCAAAGCAGTCACATTTATTTGTCGTTTATACATGTTTGCTAAGCAGCTCGTTCTGCTAGCACTTAGCTTTGATTCGCTAAGGGATTTCCACAACGCATACTAAAAAATAAATACAAGACCGAAAGTGTTCCACAACTCAAAAATATACAAAGGTTGTTTTTTTTAAATCAATGTAAACTTCGAAATCATGTTATTATTTTTTTTTTACACATAGAGACAGTTCAACAACTTTTGTGACAAGTCAGAAAAGTCATCATATTTACAAGTTTGTACAAAAAAAAGAAAAAAAAAACTGAACTGATGCCTACAGTACTGAATAGAGAGGATATTCTGCCATCCACGTCAGATGGATCTAGTACCTAATGCTCTGCTGGATCCACCTTTTTAGAACTTCAATCAAGTAAACAAGTGGAGAAAAAATAAAAAAAAACACCAACATGTGCTGCGCACGCTGGGGCTTTTTGGCAGGAGCATCGGCGTCCAAAAGGCTGACCGTAGTCAGATTTTTGTATCAACCCCCTACTCCAGGAAAGTTCAACCGCTCCATGAAAGCATCTATAAATATCTGCAGCTACAGCCAGAGACAAACACAACTTCACAAACATCACTCGATCAGTGCAGACGAGAAAAAAAAAAAGAAATAAAAGCAGTAGAGGAAACAGCTGGAATGAAGGGTCAGCGGTTTGACCCTTTTGCGTACCCTGTTGTGCGTCAGCTCTGTGGAGTGGCGTTAAGGCTGAACTGGAGTTGGCGTTGGCAGTGACTCGGTGAGGAAGGACTTGTTCGTCTCTTCGACCAGTGTCTCGCTAAAAAACATCCTATAAAAAAGAGCCTCTCTTTTGTAAAAATCATCACCTTCATAATTATCTGAGTAAAAACTGTGGTTTCCTTTCTCTTTTTTTGGGTTTGAACAAAAGCAAAAGTCTCTTGGCGTGCAGGAAAATGTCTGTCTCTCGGGTATAAAAATACATTTATTTGGATTGCTAATTTACACAAAGTACATCAAAGACCTGTTTTGTTTTTTTTGATGGGGGGGAAAAAAGATGGAGCAGCATTTGGCACCGATTAGCAGCAAATGCCAGCTTTCTCAAACTTCTTCTTTTCGTCAAACGTGATAAACTGGCTCTGCGTTCAACATCCTCCCATCAAAACTGAAAAATCACTTATTGCCTCGTGTCCGGTAAAGAATAAGGCATGTTTGATCCTCCTGAGCACTTTCCATTCACCCCTCCCAACAGCTCCTAAAACACACCAAAGTCAGCGAACCAGAAACGACCGTTGCTCTTAAAAACTCCTTCGTCTCAAACTGCATCTCCTCCTCCTCAAGCTTTTTTCGATCACTTTTTCACCTCCCATTTTAACACCTGCCCACCCTCCTCGTGTCCAGAGATTGTCAAGTTAATCGCTTGCCCGCCGCTTACAACCTATGGGGTTTATTGCATAACAGTTATCACAGGTTGTAACAATTAGCTCCACGTAATAGAATTCATCATCAGCTTTAAAAAGGGCATTACGTCGTTTTTGTAATCGTTTGCAACATATAAAGAGAGACTTGAGGTTGACGGGTCAGGGGACACACAGAGTTTGGCGTTAACTGGCGTGAGGAAATGTACAATTGGTCTGTTATACTGCATAGGTATTCACGGAATACATTCAGTTCATTTATTTTCATAAGCTACCGACAAGGTCCAGCTGATAAAAAAAAAAAAAGGATTCTTAAACTGGACTGAACCAAGGCAACCGAGCTGGTGTGTGTCGGATTTTTACATGGCTTTGGGAAACACGCACCTTTTTTCCACGGTGGAAAAAAAAAGAAAAAGAAGAAGAAGGTCCAAGTTTTTCTCTTGCACAGAATGATAAGAAGACCAAAAAAAAAAAAAAAAAGAAAGTTCAAAAACCCGCAAACGCCACCCACATCTCCGATTGCTTTCCGTTTTAAGATTGCTTTTCGTTTCAGACTAAACCTAAAAAGCCCCCCTACACGGAGCCCTGAGACGAGCGGTCGTCGTGGGGGCTCCCGTCCGAGTTCTCCGTCTCCCCCTCGGAGATGGCCTGCATGGGGGCCGAGTACAGCCGGCTGCGGGCGCTGTAGCGGCTGCTGTTGGCGGGGGGGGGGATCCGGGGCCGGCCCTGCCTGGAGGCCGCTGACCCCTGGAAGGATTTGGGGGAGAAGCTCTCGTTGGCGTTGGCGTTGGCTTTGGGATAGGGGCTGGAGGGCTGCTCCTGCCCCCCCCCCAGAGGGGAGGCGGGCTCCTCCGGTTGCCTGGGCGACTCGGTCAGGGGTTCCCCGGGCGACCGGGGGCCCGCGGGGCTCCGGAGGATCTCGGTGGCCGACATGCGGTAGCTGGAGTCCGAGCGGCTGCCCTTCCTCAGCAGCAGCAGCTTGAACTCCTCGCTGGACGTGCTGGACTTCCTGGCGCTCCGGTAGATGGCGCCGGGGGACCGGTGGGCGCCCCCCGGCGGCGGGGTCGCGGCGCCGGGGGGCGGGGTCGCGGCGCTGGGGGGCGGCGCCTGGGGCACCGGGGAGCTCCCCACGCTGCCGGGGGGGGGGGTTCCAGACACGGCTCCCAGACGGCTCTTCACGCCCAGCTCAGAGGAGTCCTTCCTACCCAGCAACTTCCTTTTGGACCTGAAATGGACGGAATATATTAAAGAAACCCTGAGAGGTCCCAAATAATACACAGGGAATATACGGTTCTGTACTTTTTTCCCACCCTATCTTGGTTTGTTTTATTCTTCTTAGTCTCCCATACTGTTTATAGTTGGTATAAACCTTGTTCATCCAAAAAAATGTAAAAATTAAATAAAAAAAAGGCAGCATTTGACCAGAGTATATTCATATTATATTATATTGTAACACTGTAGGAAAAAATGAAGAATATTTGGTAGAAAAAAAAAGAAAGGAAAAAAAAACAGAAAAAAGGAGGTGGCCTGGCGGGGGGCCCTCACCTGTGGATCATGGCGAACAGGTCCTCGGTGGTGCGGGACTTGCTGGGCGACAGAAAGACGCTGTCCTCCTCTGGTCTGGACTCATCGTGCGGCGGGGACGTGGAATGGTCGCTGGGGCTGGAGTCTGCCGACAGACGCCACACGTTAGGACATTCTGCTCTATGTTCTGAATCAGTGTCATTCTCAGAATGTAAGACTGCCTTTATGGCGATAGTTCTTCCAAGGAAAAAAAAGTAATTGTTTTTTGCTTTGTTTTTTGTCTTTTGAACCCTGTTTTATGGCTGCTTGTTGCCATGGCTTTCTCGGTCGCAACATTTTCTGTTTTTTAATGCTTTATATTAACCGTTCGCTGATCTCTTGGCCCTCCAAGTCAAAGTCGGGCACTGTTTTTAAAGCCTTAAACTTCTTACTCACAGAGATTACTGAACAAACAAGCTGTGCCTGTTTTGCTGGACTCAGACATTTTTGTGGCCTCGAGAGGTCAACTATTTGTCAGGACAGTTTGTGTGTTTAGCTTAAATAAAAAAGACGTCAACAAAAAGTCTTTTAAGAGATAAAGCTTATATTTTTTTAAGTTTTGTGAAGGACTGAGCAGGCTTGACAATTTTTCCTTTGGTCAGAATGTACTACACTGTCCTTTTCCTGCTCGGAACAGCTTCTTCTCTTTTGTGTGTGTGGTCAGAATGAGGCTGGATTCTTTTAGCATTGAACTACTCTCGGAACTGAATGTGTGGAACAACCTGTTGCTTCCCGTCTGTCTGCCATCAGTGAGACTGAGCGCCTGCCTTTAGTGGGAATAGTCACCTGTCTCTGCGGGGGACTCGGCTTTGCTGTCCTGTGAGGCGCTTTCCGCCGAGACCCCCGACGAATCGCTCTCCCCCTCGCAGATTGAGCTCTCTTGATTCGTCTCTGGCTGATAGCCGGTCCCGGAAACGGGACTGGCGTTCCTCCGGGGCGAGCTGTGCAGAGCTGGAGGAGGCAGGGCCGTTTCTTCCTCTGTCCGGTCAGCGGGTGGCTCCACTTGTGGGCCGGACTCCGGCCCTATGGGCTGCTCCTCCTCCTGACCGGGGGGGCTCTCGGGGAGGGCGGCGACTTTCTGGTTAGAGAAAAGTTCGGAGGTGGCGTCTCCTCTGTCCGGCGGCTCCCTCCCCTCGCTCCTCGGCTCGCCGCCTGATTCCTCCTCGGCGGGCTCGGGGGGGCTGAGCAGCGGGGGGGGGCGTTTGAGCTCTGAGGGGACGCCGCGGACCTCTTTGGGATCTTTGCCGACCGGCCGGAGCTGGACCGAGTGCAGCACCGAGGGCGTGATGGACAGAGGGTGGGGGTCGGACGCCGGTTTGTTGTCCTGTCGGTTCCAGGTCCCCTGACCGGCCTGTTTGTCGTTCACGGCGTGGAGGACGCTTAAGTCCAGGTGGGAAGGGGGGACCACGGGCAGCTCCAGGTCTCTCTTGGACGTGGCGCCGTCCCTACAGGAGTGGGACTGAAGGGACAGCGAGGAGAGCGAGGACTTCCTCTCCGGGACCTTGGGCTTCCTCTTCCCGCTCGCCGGGGACGCCGGTCCCGGGAAGAAGGCGGCGGGGAAAGAGGAGGTGGGCGTCTCCGACTGGCTGGAGTAGCCGCTGGAGGGGCTGGCCAGGCCGGCCAGCCTCTCTGGGGAGGTCAGCTTGAAGTCGCCCTCGGCCGACGGGAGGGAGGGGGTGGTGTTTCCGGATCCGGATCCGGACCCGGACCCGGATCCGGAGCGCGACGCCTGGGACTCGGAGCTCTCCTGCGAGCGGACGCACTCCACCACGGTGGTGCCGGTGGCCGTGCTGGAGTTGGAGAGTGACCGGTAGGGGTCGCCGGACCTGAAGTCGTTGAGCAGCCACAGGTCGGAGTAGTCCGCCTGCACGGCGCCCTCCTCCTTGAAGGAGCGCCCGTCCGTGAGGCCGAACACGCCCAGATCGCTCAGGTCGCCGGCGCCCCTCGCCCCCCAGGCTGCCCCCGACTCTCTGGCCAGGGCCAGCTGCAGCCTCCTCTCCCTGTAGGTCAGCGGCAGCGTCTGGCCGCAGGAAATCTTTGGCTCCTTCTTGTCGGGGATGCTTCCCTCGCTGCAGATCTTCCTCAGGGAGGAGCTCCTCTTGGGCGGCGAGGGCTTGGCCTTTGGCTTTCTCAGGGAGAGGCAGCGCCTCCCCAGGGTCAGGTGGGCGGTCAGGTCGCAGTCGGGGCCGGCGGCGGCCGCGCAGCCGTAGGGGAAGCTCCTGCTGCCCTTCAGGCCGCAGTCAAAGTGCATGGAGGTGTAGTAGCCCTCCGTGTCCACCGAGTAGTGCGACACGCTGTCCGCCTTCTCCGAGGGCGGCTTGTCGGAGAAGCTGCTCTCGCAGGTGGCCATGCTGGCGAAGCTGGGGCAGCCCAGGCTGCTGTCCGCCTCCCTGCCGGGCTCGGGGCTGAAGTCCAGCGGGCGGGAGGAAGGGTCCGGCCGGGGGTAGCCGCCCCACTCCCCCTCCGCCGGCGTGCAGGCCCCGGCCTCCTCCAGTATGTCCATGGCCGTGGAGGAGAAGGAGCCGGCCCGCTGGGTCCGGAGGCCCTGGTAGTGGTCAAGCGCGAAGCCGGCGGGGTCGTCGGCGGCGTGGGAGGCGGCGTTCAGGGACAGCTCGGAGTCGCAGTGGGAGGAGCCGGTCAGGGGCGGGGAGGCGGCCGGGGGGATGGTCTCGGAGGTCTGGGAGGGGCAGGTGGAGCTGCTCCCGCTCCAGTTCCCGCTGGACGACTGGTGGTCCTCCTTGGGGTCCAGCTGGCCGCCCAGCACCCCGCCGCCGGCCGACACGGAGTGGACGGGGCTGCCGAAGGTGTCGGAGCTGGAGGAGATCTCGCAGCTGCCCGCGTCGGCCCTCCCGGGGAGCCGGCCGCCGCCGCCGCCGCGCTCCATCCAGCTGCACGCCGGCCTCTCCGACAGCTGCCGGAACTTCAGGCTGACCAGCCGCCGCTCGGACATGGCCTGGCGCTCCGGGCTCTCCCCCTCGTCCTTCCGGATCCTCTCCCTGCGTCCGGGCAGGAAGCTTTCGCCGTCAAAGGCCAGCCCCTCCTCCTCCTCCTCCTCCTCCTCCTCGTCCTCCTCGTCGCTGCGCCCGTTGCTCAGCGCCCGGCTGGCGTCCCGGGGCAGACTCCGGGAGCGCAGCCGGGCGCCGACGGAGGCGGCGAACATGGCGCCGGCGCCGTCGGGCAGGCAGGAGATGTTGCCCGCCGAGCGCGACAGCAGGAGGGACGCCCCCTGGCCCCTGTGGACGCGGACCCGCCTCCGGGACGGCGCCCCCGAGATCAGAAATTCCTCCGTCTGGCAACCCGAGTCCCTGGTGCCCAGATGCCTGGCCAGCTCCTGGCCCGAGGGAGTGGCGTTCGGACCCGAGTGCACGATCACCGTCCGCTCCCTGGAGCCCGGAGAGTCGTCGGAGTCTGGGCAGCGGAAAAGGAGAACAGGGGCCAGGTTAACGGGACAACGGGACTCAGGCATGAAAAGGATGGAGGCAAACACACATAGCCTTCACAAACTGAGAGGAATAAAGAAAGAAAGAAAGAAAGAAAGAAAGAAAGAAAGAAAGAAAGAAA
>CAJRST010000002.1:5449071-5478675 GCA_907169785.1 Menidia menidia
AGAAAGAAAGAAAGAAAGAAAGAAAGAAAGAAAGAAAGAAAGAAAGACCATTTTTACTGGTCGGCAACAAATTGAGAAAAAGTTTTAGAGCGATGGTCAAGTTTTCCCATCTCTTTTTTCCCAAAAACAAAAGAAAAAAAGGCACTTTTGCTGCTTTTGCTTTTGAGTTCTTTCCGTTCTAAATACATAAAGGAAAAACAACCAACGCTCTTCCACAGCGGCGTCCGGTGTTTGGAGTTTAGACAACGTACCCAGATCCTGCTGCACCTGTCTGGGAACGCCGGCCACCGTCCTCCGTCTCCTCAGCTTCCGCCTCCGCTGGAGCAGAGACTGCGAGTGGACCAGCGAGCAGCGCACACTAGCATCTCTGTCGAAACCCAGCCCTGCAACGGAGACAGGATTTGTGAGGCATCTTTGTTTGGCGGCGCCGGCGGCGGCTGCAGAGATTTCCTCCTTTGACTCTGGCGTTGCGTGGGACCGACCACGAAACTGAAAAAAGGCTGGAGAAAATGCTCAGCTGGACCGGATCAGGTGCTATAGGAACGCTCAAAGTCAAAGGATGACAATGTTTGACAATGCTTTGACTCAGAAAATGGAGCTATTTACAGATTAAAATGACGACTAAGCTGAAACATTTGATGTTATATGTATATAAAAAGACTCAAGAGAAAAGAGTCAAGTGATAATCTATTTTTTGGGGGGGTTTAGAGACCAGATAAAAACACGAAAAGGCTTCCGTTTCAGTTTGGCTCCCTGTCTTCACGCCACTCCGACATCACATTATGACTATCATGTGACAACAAGTCGGGGCTTTCAGCTCCATGGCAATCGGAGGGGCTTTTTCTCACAATGTGCGTTTTTATGTCCGACTGTCTCCGACTGGACCGCGCAATTGGCAGGCAGCTTTCCTCCAGAGCCACAAAGATGGGGAGTAAATAACATCAAGCTGGCCTTTTCAGCCGTTCGGAACAGAACTAATTGGCATTCATGCCGTGGCCGTGTCGGCTCCTCGCGTTTTTTCAGCCGCAAAGTGTCAAAAGCATGACTCTGGCATTGAGAGGGACACTCTGATGGAGCCGTGATGGAGCTTTGCCCTTAAATGCAGAGCTCAGTGCTTTGTTTAGCAGGAAAAGCAAACTTTTGCCAAACTGCTGCGATCAGAGTCTAAAGAAAAAGAGAAACAAAAGGGACTGCATGTATTTCATGGCAGATGGCGCCCCTTTCTGCCTGTTAGCTGCCTTGTAGAATTTGTGGCATCAGAATGTTGGGGAAAAAAAGCTTATATGAATAGATGAGAAGGATAGAAGTTGGTCAAATATAGTTACTGATGGTATGAATATTTGGTGAAAGTCACTACTTTTAGGTAGATTAGCAAACACTAGTCTTATTTATGTCTTTCCAAACTATAATATCTACTTTGTTCATCTCTGAGATGATGGTAGGTCAGAGAATAATCAAACAAACAGGTCACTTGACAGCCATTACTGAAATAAGAACACACATTTCAAGTTAGAAGAAAGAAAGAATAAGCCTATTTTAGCTTCCTCAAAACTAATTTCCTTTACCAGCAAACTTTTTTTGCAAAGTAATCTAATAAATAATTGTTAATAGTCAACAGTATTTATTCAAAATCAGTTTTTTGACACATTTTGAAAAGTTACGGAATGCTAAACGTGAAATTCATATGATGGTATTGGATTGTGGTCACATAAAAACAAATGGTTACAATGAGTTTGTATTTCCTTTCTACAAACCATCCCATTGTTCTTGGTAATGGGACTGCATGTAATATATTACCCTAATCCCAAAAAAACAGCTGGAGCGCAGTGTGAATGTAAATAAAACGAAATGACTGATTTGCAAATTTCATAAAAATCAATTGTACAATATTGTAATTTCAATCAGAACCCAATATCAAATGATGAAAGTGATACATTTTAACACTGAATTTAAAACTTTTAAATGGTCTGGCAGTAATTACTGCTTCAAAGAGACAATGATGCTTGTATTCTAATTTTCCTCTTATTTCCTTCAGTCTTCCTGAAACTACACATGAAATGGCAGAAACTTTGTACAGTATTATCTATAATTTAACAAAGCAGCAAGTAAGAAAGCTAGCGTTTTAAAAGACAAAGAGGGGCACGGCTCCGGCCTGCTCCGAGAAAACAGACTGAGACGGAAAACATGAAGTGATTTTAGATTTACCGGTCACATTAATAGGGATGACGCATGAGGTGATGACTTGGGAATTGCTTTTCATTCTCTCCTCTGGGGTGGGTAGCGGCAGAGCTTTAGACCAGTTAGTCTGCTTGTCCAGGGTGGAGGGGATGTTAGGGATGGGAAACTTAGACCGGTGACCTAAAGCCACCCCGTCAGAGTCGGGGTCAGAGGGCGCAGCCTGCAACAGATGGATATTTGCACGGTTAGATTGTTACGGTTGGATGGCGTTACATGACAAGTGGTGCGGCGGAGTTTCAGTTCAAAGAAAAAAGGACAGGGGGGGATCAAACTCAGTTTTAGGGAGGGGGGAATGCGTCCGGAGTCAAGAAATACAGGGATATTCCCAGAAAAAAACGTCTTTAAGATAGACGTTTGTCTTGGGAAGAGCTGGACTAGATGTCCGGGTTAGTGTCCGGCAGCAGAATGGCACACACCCTTCCCAGCAGCTGAGATGAGTTTGTGGAGTGATGGAATAAAAAGCATGCTGCAAACGACGGCACAGGAAACACTCACAGAATCAAATCACAGAGTTTCATGCAAAAGGAAAAAATAAGAGTGTAGAGTGTAAATCTGATGGTGTCCCAAATCCCAGAAACAAAACACAACAAAACAAAAAAAGCTGAATTCGCACTGTTCCCGAAAACGATGCTAATCACTAAAGGAGGCGCGCCTTTACTCAGCAACAACAACAACAACAACAACAACAGGTCAGGACTGTGACAGAAACCAAAATAAAACAGACAGAAACTGTCACTCTCAGCCAAAACCTGCTGCTTTGGAAACTCCTACCAACAAATCTGCGGAAATCTGGAAAAGTTTGAGAGAAATACTTCACGGCAATTCCTCTGAGTTTCAGTGTCAGTCGCTGCACGTTGGCCCCCCCCTGACAGACATACCCACCCCCCCAAAAAAAAAAAACTCAAGATCTTCTTTTTTTCTCGAGTTGGAGCTTAAAGCCCTTAAACCTCCTCTGCTACCACAGCTTAAAAACGTCAACGTCTTACCTCGAGCTC
Source organism: Menidia menidia (assembly GCA_907169785.1). NCBI lineage: Eukaryota > Metazoa > Chordata > Actinopteri > Atheriniformes > Atherinopsidae > Menidia > Menidia menidia. The sequence continues at coordinate 5,452,305 of CAJRST010000002.1, forward strand.
CCAACAGCCGGACCCATGTGAAACTGGAAGTGTCTCTCTGGCTGAACTGGTTCCCACCTCCCCGGCCCGGCAACCTCCCACCCCCATTTAAAGCCAGCTCTCCCAGCTCTTTGTGCTCTCTGTTCCCAGCAGCCCAATGAGACCCCGACAAAAACCTCCGGCCACAAAAGAGATTGGTTTCCTTGGAAACTTCTCCCAAGTAGTAGAAGTGGGGGGGATCAAATCAAAGGGGAGACCGTTTACAGCTGATTTGTTGTTGAGAGCAGAAAGGTGGTTTTAGGAGTAGTCTGAGAGCAAGTTAGGCAGAGGAGTGAAAAAGTGAGAGGCAGGGAGAGGGAGCGGATGCTGGAAGAGAGAGAGAGAGAAAGAGAGAGAGAGAGAGAGAGAGAAAAGAGGAGTGGCGGGGCTTGGTCCCTGTTTCTGTCTCACGGCCGACATCTGGGGTGATATATTTGGTGAGAAGGCGGCTCGAACGGGGGGGAAACATGAGGCCGTCAGCTGTGCGGAGAGGAAACCGCAGCACAGAGGCATGATGGGTAATAATCACAGACACGGACCCTGTCATTAAGGGCCCGGCCAGGACACATTCCTCGCATGCTTTCAGACTCAGGGCCGATCGCGGGAGCCCCCCCGGAAAAAAGCGTCCCGGGAGCACGTGTCAGGTCGAGGAAGAGGAGGAGGAGGAAAGCGGAAAGCGGAAAGCTTGGAGCTCTCTCTGGACCATCCCCGTCCCGGGCGGAGCAGGAAAAGCCAGAGCAGGCAGGCATGCATTTAAAAAGAGGCTTGAGTTATGCAAAATAAGGGAGGGGAAAAAAAAAGGAGAGCAACAAACAGGGTCAGCTGAAATCAAACGTGTTAGAAAGGAAGACTCGGGGAGAGAGGAAGGGAGGGGAGGGGAGGAGAGGGGGGGGCGGACCTGTACCTTTCTGCTCCAGGGAGAGAGGTGGCAACATTCGGTGGGGGAGGAGGAGCGGGTGGAGTGGAGCTGGATTACAGGGCAAATCCACAACAAGCAACAAGAAAAAAAAAGAAAAAGACTGTAATGAATGTGGGGACAATCTGCATCACCACACTAATGGACGAAGACAACGACACAAAGGAAGACTAATAGATATCTGGGTCAGAGTGGGCGACAAAAAAAAAGGAAAAAAAACAAACATTTACTGCAACGCTGAGGGAAATGAAACATGAATGGATCTGTGAGATGAGGACTCGTTCATCCCCCGGACAAACAACAACAGGATGCACTTCTTCCTCTTTACCTGGATTTGTGCTAACTGTGTGGCTGCGTCTCTAAAACGCCTCTCTGGCTGCTTGGTGAGGGAGGGGGGGGAGAAGAAATGTGACTTTATGTCTGCTTAGCTTAAAGTCAAACAAGTTGGCTTATTGGATTTCTTTTATCATAACGGAACAGTTTAGTTTTTAATGCTTGCTGCTTTTTTGGTTTGCAGATCGATAGGTGGAACATGTTGAGAGGATCTCCTAAAGCTGTCCTGTCCAAACGAGATTGAACAGAACGTCTTACCGCTGTTGGACTGGTGGCCCTCTTTTCTGGCCTCGGGGTGACATCAGGAGACGGGTACATGGGCATGGGGGGCAGGGAGGAGATGGTCACCCTTCGCTCCCTGCTGCCCGACGGTCTCCTGTGTGGATCTGTGGCGGAAAACACATAAAAAACGCCCATTTAGATCTGGAAGACATGGACTCAGAGCGCATACTTATGGAGGGACATCTAAAAGCATTATTTAAACAGCATGGCTGAACTTCAGTCAAGTTTCAGTTACACAATTTCTCCAGGAGGGGGCAGACTAACACCAGAATACCAAGATCTAACCCTTCTACTGGGTTGCGTCCACACCAGGAGCAATTCTTTTTTCTTTTCTTTTTTTTTTCTTGTTCGAATGGGGTATTTCTAAATGTGGGAGTGGCGGGGGGGGGGGGGGCTTCCCTTGGTCCAGGGGCCACCCGCTGGAGTTGGCTTGCCGGTGGAGCTCCTCCACGCATGCTGGCCGCGTGGAGGGGTGGAAAACGTTCCTGTGCTGGTGCCAGGGAGCTTGGAAATGGACCGTCAGCTTACTTTCCACATCCAGGTCAGAGACCGCTGTGGAAGAAAAGCGTGCGGACAGGGTCAGCGGAAAGGTTTCAAAAGAGGTAGTGACGGACATTTTATGACAGTTTATTGAAAGGTTTGGAAGCACGGCTTATTAAACACCCACTGGCAGCCGTTAATTGCTCAGATATCTTGTCTAATCGGCCATTCTCTACTCAGATACAATGCACCGACTTCTGAAATCCTTGTTACTGGAGCAGCTGACGGCTAAACGGACTCGTTTTTGATAAATAGGTCGCAGCAAACAAGATCTACGGTCTTCCGTCATCTCCAAGTGGCTGGAGCTCTACAAATCCACATCATTTGACAAGGGTCAACATAACCAGCCTTTCCTTTGAGGCCCCCTTATTGGCGCTGAGGCCTGAGAAGTAAAAGCAAGACAATCGGGCCCAGTGTTAAGCGGGTGCTGTTTACTAATGCCATGCTATTCCTCAGAGCCGAACAATGGGCCTTAATGTAACCCGATAGGCTAACTTTTATCCCCTAAACGCTGACCGGTACCTGGGCTGATCACACTGAAACCAGCCCCCCCCCCCTCACTGCTCCCAAACACACTCACACACATCATCAGGTTTCAGAGGATTGCTCCACTCTCAAATGACACTAAATGGATGAAGGTGCCTGATAAAAGGTGGATGTTGGAGTAGGGTTTGTAGGGCTGTTTGCTCTGTGTGCTGTAGCTTTTTTTGTGTATTTTTCATCACTTGACCTGCACAAAGGAGGTGACTGCAGATAAATAATGCCAACATATGATGAATGAGCGGTGTCCCCGATCCAGTGACCTAAATGTAGACTATGCAAGTTCCACATTTCATTTGAAAAAGATCATCAGCAAAAAGGACAGCAGAATCTAAAGGCTCTGGTGAGAATTTCTTTGGCCCGCGAGCGCGTCTGTGAGTGGTCTGCTATCTGGAGGATAGCTCTGGACTTCTGGCATGCTCCGAGTCGGCTTTGTAGACACAGGCGGCGAGTCCATCCCGCCGCTCCGATAAAAACCATGACGTTTTCCATAAACGAGCCCCGAGCGACCTGACAACAACCTCTGACGTGACCCTGCTGACCCGGGAGGGCTCTGGGCTGTGTCTCAGGCTCAGGCGGCCTCCCGGGCTACCGTTACTACGGCAAGAGGGAATTCTGCTAATGCGGGGTTTCCTGCAGGCTGTCGGGGGGCAGAACTTTCTCAGAAGATTGTCAGTGTTGAAAGTGACACTGCAGAAAGTGTAAAAGAAACCCACCTTATCCTCAATTATTTCGCAAACTCTGTCTTTATCATTGGTAAACTTCATATCTATCTATCTATCTATCTATCTATCTATCTATCTATCTATCTATCTATCTATCTATCTATCTATCTATCTATCTATCTATCTATCTATCTATCTATCTATCTATCTATCTATCTAGAGAGCTGAAACCTGTGATGTGTTTGTCATCCCCTTCCCTTCCTTCCTCCCTGCTGAGTTTTGACCCGCTGACCCTGTTGTTACTGACCCTCATTATCACACTAAAACTCCATTTAACAGAAACAACTGAGATGCAGACCGTGCTAATTCAACTTTTTTTTTGTCTAACAAGAAGCTCTTTGCCTTTTCCTTTCGACCTGCCTGCTGACATCTCTGATATTTAGTTGAATCTAGGCATGAATGCGTATCGGGCCTCTGGAGAGGTCGTTCCAAAGGGAGATGTCCATCTGGGGGAAGACTTTAATGGTAATTTAGTGGCCGCCTGCTGTCCCAAACCAGGGCAAAGAAAACACAGCAGGCTTTTTTTTTTTTTTTTGTCGTCCCATCAACCTCTTGCAGCTTTCTCTTTCTTTCACAGCCAGGCTGAGATAACCTCAAACGAACCGCGTGGACTTTGGGGAGAGGATTAAGTCTTCTGACATATCTTTAAATTTCCCTTTTGACTCAGCTTTTTTTTTGTCTTTGTCCCCCTTTAATTACTTTTGAAATGAGACACCTTCAGGGGAACCTTCCTGTTGAGCTGAAATCACACGCTATTATCTCCACCGTTATCAATCCTCTCCCGCTCCTCCTCTTCTTCTTCATCTGTTAGCAGGATTATCCCCCAATAACCTCAGCGCTATCAGCGCTGCAGGCCAGGAGACTGGGAGGGGCCATGGCCTCGGAGTGCCTCTGCCTTGTAATTTACTCGGGATCGGCCCAGACAGGAGCCGAGCCAAGCCCCCCAACCCCCCCCCCACCCCACCCGGCTCTCTCCACTGTACCTAAACACACACTCTCACACACCTACAATTTTCCTGTGGTCTGGGAGAGCACAGTGGAGTCAGACTGAGGCCAAACTCAGATGAAGAGAAGGAGCTGCTGCAGACAGGTGAGCTTATCTAGAAAAAAAAAAGAAAAAAACTAAACAAGAGGTCTGCGCTGTGCAATTAAAGCCCTCGGAAATGACAGAGCGCCCTCAGATCGGCCTTTTTCCTCTGCAGAAATCTCTTCTCGGCCCTTCTCCTCCTCTGGAACATCTGTTCGCACTCCTCCCCCACGTCCCCCTTCCTCAACCCGGGGCAGGGTACAGATGGTTCGGCCAGGGCTCGACTCGGGCCGCCGCTAATCTATTTATGGTGTGCCACAGGAGAGGAGGAGCGCTAATCCAAACCGCTGCAACAACACTGACCGCCTGACACACAATGGAGAGCGCAGAGGAATGCCTCAGGGATCATTTCACCCAGCCTTTCACGTACGAATATCGCAGGCATTCAAGCCAAGAGACACATCTCCATCAATCCTCTGAGTAACATCAATCTACTCTTTGAGTTGATATGAGGGAAAACAAAAGCAGAATGAAACACTCGACAAACATTGACCCTCCGGTTTTGCGCTCCAGTTTGCACAGAAAGGACAAATGGAAGAGCTTACCTTAATGGGGGGGAAAAATGGAAACGGATCACACTGCAGATAGGATGGTTCATAAATAAAAACCAATCCAAAAAGACGGTGCTGCAACTGCTGCAGAGTGTCGGCCGCCAGAGAAAGTCCGCTCAGAGGTCTGATCACCAACGCACAAAGAGCAGAGTCCCAACGCCAGCGGACGCACAATAACACCCGTCACCCCGGTAATCCGCTCTGAGCCTTCATCTGCCCAGCTGATGGTGGAGGACGCAGCCTACAGGTCTGATAAGATGCTCAGCACAGCTAAACAACTGCAACGGCTATGTTTCGGCTGACAGTTGCCGATATGATGCCATGATGACTACCATACATCTAGATATTCTAGTAAAAGGACAAATCAAAGGACAAGTTCTTAAACCCGCTGATGTATCAACTTTGACATCCACCCATTCTAATATAAAGCCTATTTTGATTACAGATTTGCAGAATGAGTTCTGTTTGTGATTAAAAGTCGGACAAGTAAGGTCAAACAGGAGCGACCGTCAAGCAGCATTATGGGAGCTGTAGGATTTAAAAGTGCTAAAAAAATGCTGAAAATCTGAATTACCTTGGCCTCGATTTCAAATATCTCCAAAACTGTGAGGAGATGCAATCGGATCGAACGGTTTAACCATCCCCAAGCTCGAACGATTTACAGTTAAAGAGAAAAAATTATTCCATCACATGCACCAGCAACAAGGAAGCAGCACCTGGCTGCAGTTCTTGGCAATTAATTACAGACAATATTATTTGAATTATTTTGTAAATAGAAAATGAAAGAAAAAAATAGGATTTTGAGCTTGCAGCAAATTTGAAATGCTGCAGAATCGTGCATATGTCAATCAAGGAAGGGTTCGTAGAGTTAAACCACAATGCAGTGCCTCCTCATAGATCACTCGCATCTACAGATTTTCCCAGTTTCCCTGATTATTTTCATATTTTTGTGTACTGCTATTATTTACTTCTGTCTTTCTAAAAAATCAAATAGTAATTCTCTGACTAAGTGGGAACAAAGCAGCGACCCATTCCTGCCACAAAAGACAATATAACTGGGTGAGGCTCCTTTTATACCCAATCCTGACACCCCTACCTTTGACTTTATTGAGGAAAGTGGTGTATCTTGTGTTTTTTACAAACCTTCTCTTGCATGTTTCTGGCCTAAACTTCCTGGTATGTGTACATTTACCAAAGCAGCATATATGGAAATGAGCTTGACAGACAGAGACTACAATACTAACTCCCTTGATGATTTCATAGATTTAAAAAAAGCTACGCTCGCGCAGATGTCCACTTTTAGCAAGTGTGGACCAGTCAAGACGAGACTAATTTTAGACTCCTCTGTCTTCCTCTTCCTACCACACCTTTCTTAAAGAGGCCTTCTGTGCCATCACCTGGTCTGCCGGCAGCCTGCAGGTACCACAGCAGACAGCTGCACCACAGCCATCAAACCCCAGCATCGGACTTCCCGGAGCGCTTTACCTCCCCCTTCGATGGCTAATTACCCGCCTGAGAAAAATTGACAAAAGGCAAATAACGACATCTGATTTGACTCATTGGCTGGCGAGGCCCCGGAGGCGTGCGGTTGGACTGATGTGCTCCGCCACAGCCGAGCCTTTATGCGGAAAGCGTGACATCATCGCAGGAGGCCCAGGTGAGAACAGCAACCCAGCAACCATCCCTCCTTTAATTGCAGCTGCTTGTGTTTCCTGACTTGAGGTCAGTAAAGCACGCGCTTGGCAGCGCTGCGAGCCCACACAGGAGATCGCGCCTGGTGGTGGGATGAAATCACACGTGTGCGTCGGGAGACTTTTTTTTTTTCTATTTTACGCTCCATTTTCTTGGACCGGCGCCTAGAACCGCAGAAGTGCCCGTCCGCTCGTGCGCGGGGAGGTAGAAGAGTGGAAATGTGGAAGTAGAGGAGGAGGAGGGAGGGAGGAGGGGGGGGGATCCCATCGCATATCAGTTTCCACTGAAAGAATGCATTACCTCACAGTAAACACAATGCTCTGCCGATGGCAGCCCATGAGACAGATGTTATAGTGTAAATATTAAGTGGTGTGTGTCAACACGTAGTCTTTCCACTCGCGGGGACAAAGGAGATATTTCAACAGCCGGAGAAAAAACATAGAAAGACCTCCACCCGATGGCCCTCAAAGCAAAAGGCTTGTGACACGCTCCCCCGAGAGAGCTATAAAATGTCTAATGTTTATCCCATATCTAAGACGCACAAGCAGTGTTTTAAAGCGCTTTGACAAGGAATACGTTTGGATGGTTTCCTGAGGCTGCTGTTCTGCATCCAGAGCTCAGAGTGTGAGGCCGGGGCCCTGTTTTCTCAGCTGCTTCATATTACCACTACAAAGTCCGATAAAAGGCTGCGGTGGCTTTGAAATACTTTCCATTTTGAAACCCCCCTCCCCACCACCACCACCTCCTCCGCTTCTCAACCAAGAGTGATGCATATCGCCAGAGCAGGCATGCTGCCAGCCAGAAGATCTGCCCCTCCTGGGAGGGAGAGGAGGTTTTTCAGGAGAGGCGGAGGTGGACGTGTTAAATGAGGGTTTGGATGTCTGAGGTTCTCTCAAACGTTTCCCTTGTAAAAAAAAACCCTTCCCGCCTGTGTAATGTTCACGGGAGCGTGCGGCGGCTTTTATTGCGCAGTAATGAGCCGGCCGCGTTGTTGGGAGAATCATAACACATTTACATGGCAAAACCTGTTGAATTTTACAAAAAAAGAAAAAGGGGAAAAGGAAAAAATATTACCCAAAGCTGAGACATTTGCAGGAGCGGCTGGTACGCTTCCTGCCAAGGATCACAATTGAAAACAATTAGCTGAAAGTACTTTAGCATTTTGCAGGAAAAAAAGTTGCCATATTCCTACAGGCGGTAGGAGATCAGAGCAAAGCTTCCAGAAGAGTTAATATTCTTAAAAAAAGCACACAATGAAAGCAGTGCCATGTGACTTTGTGTTTGGTGGTCATCTAAAAGGGACTGATAACTGTTGCCTAAACATCTCCTGACAACTTAGCCTAAAGGTAACAGTGTAGCCCTCAATTTTAATTAAATTCTTTTCTTTTTCCGATTTCTAGCCGGAGGCAAAGCTAAAGGACCAACAACAGCACCAACACTTGAAGAAGTAGTCTTGCACCACATTTTTCAGACTGCTGGGAGCCAAATAAACACTACGGCAAACAAGCTTTTAGTTAATAAATTACTTTAGCTCTCACACACAGGATTTCCGCTGCATCGCTGCTTATTGCTTTGCATCACTCATTTTAAATGAGTCTTTAGCTGATAAGAAAGAAATGTTCGCAATTGATATTTCTTTAAATTTATATTCAACACTGGATGGTTTGGTTTCACCATGAAACTTGATTCTTAAAAACTAAATAAAATAATCCTACATTTTTCTATTTCAGAGTTTGCAAACTGACTTAATTGAGCATTTTGCATCGTCATTACTTTTCTACCTATTTTTTCAGCATTAAATTTGGACTTTCTTGTCGTCCTTTATCCTCTTATTTCCTGCTGGATAACCTTTGAATGGAAAGGCAAACAACCCTTAAAAGACAGAAAAGATAAAACAGGAAGCGTGGCAGTTTCTGACATTCCTCCCACTTTACAGTAAAAATGATTGAGACTCATCATTCAGGGTTACACAATGAAGGCATTCACCATTATCAAATGTGCCAAATCAAATGATCAAAGTCTCAACGGTCAGCTCTGACTACCTCCCTCGCTCGTCTGAGGTATAAACACTTCTCTTTTATTAACCCTGACTCACTCTTACTGAGAAATCGGAAGGAAAGCTGCCTCATGACAAACTCTTTAGAGCTGCTCCCGGTTTACAGAGAGAGACGGTTTTATTTTCCTGTCCTTTGTTCGTCCACTCAGCGGGCTCAGCAAGAGCCGTGGCCCACATTCGGCAACCTTTTACCTCTTGACCTCCACACACCTTGTTATTGGGTCTGCGTACAGACAGGAGGTCAACTCACATCATTTGCCAGTTGTGTAAATAACCAGTTCAATTGGCCGTTGCCTCCACTTTGCGTGGTGATAGCCAAAGCTGGCCTTAGATGTTGAGCTACGACATGCTTCATGGAAAAATAAATAAATAAATAAACAATTTTATAAAAAAGCATTTAAAAAAGGTACCATGGTCTATATTTAAAGGTCTTTAAAATAAAAATCTGGGTCAATAAATATGTGTCGAGCTGTTATTTAGAGATGTCGATGCACTGGAAAGAGTTAATAAGCCGAAAAGGGGGTACAGCTTACAGCCATCACACTAATGTACCAAAAAAAAATCCTTCAAAGTTTAAATCAGCAAGAAACTCACTTTACAGCGCTGCCCTCCTGATTTGACACAGAATCTGCAGCACTCCCCTCCAATATCACATCATTTAACGGTCTTTGAGGTCACAGCTGACTCCTATTCGGATGTAATGGCCCCCCCGCTGGGCTTGGCCCCGGTCCCTGCTTTCGCTAGACCTTTGAAGTGCTTTGCAAACTGTTATTCTCAGCCGCGGCGGAGGCAGGAGAGTGTTTGTGCTGGTCCCTGCCCAAAAGCCTCTCAGGGCTTTCTGTAACCTCCTGCTTCACCTGGCCTATCAGTCTCCCCAAATGAAAACCTGCGACCTTTGACCTCCCGCCTTTGTTCCGTCGGTGCTCCCCGTCTTGCCGGCACCTAAAGCCAGTCGGGAGTTCTTGGTAAGAACGTACAAAAAACAAAAAGGAAAGAAAAAAAGGAGTATGTTCCTGGCTTTACTGGAAATAAAGGTAGAGTTAACCACAAGGAATAGGATAATGAAAAAGCCTGAAGCTTGAAACGAGAGAAAAAGTAATGTGAGCAGTCTGCACAGTCAGCTCTGTCAACGTGAGCCCGTGAGTGCTTTATGGGAAAAGAGGCTAAATTTAGAACTGTTTTCTTTTTTTCCTCTGGCCAAACAGGATGAGCAGTGCAGGACTGAATTTACCTTTGCAACTGCACAAAGCTGAGAAAAGAAAAGAGAGAAAAAGAAAACAGCCTCAAAGGGAGACAAAGCTTTCCTGGGTTAACATGCTGCTGCGTGTCTCGTTTTCCAATGAAGTCTGCATTACGACGCCTCTCTTCTGCAGATTTCACCACCGGCATTAGAATGGATCTTATTGTAAAAGCCGAGCAAGCGACCTTTGAAGGCCCTCGCCGCTAAACGGACTAGCTGCCACAGATAGAGGCCACTCTTATTCAGTTAATTGCAAATGACCTAATATTAAATGCAAAGAGACTAAAGCTGACCTACAATGTTGGAGCAAATGTGGTCACACCGATTCCAATCACATTTACAGTCCTTTGGTCACATGATGAATCACAGCTATTCTTGCCGATGCTGTTCAGCTAATCGAGTCTCAATTTTCCTGTGTGAAGTCCCAACTGACCCAAGGGTTCTATACCCTGGCCTGATCCCAGAAGATGGGATTATCAGAGAGGACTTTCTTGTTTCTTCTCTTTTTTAAAGAAACAAGAAAGCTATAACAAAAAAGCTGGGTGACAAAGGAGCCACCAGGGGTAAAACGATGTGTAAAAGTAACGGAGGAGGTTCATAAAATGGAAAGACTGACTTTCCGTCTTCGACTTAAAAGGTAATGCCTCCAATCTGATCTGGTGAAAATTGCCCCTACTCAAGAGCTCTTACAAGACAGCTTTAAGTGAATGAGAATTGCCACCCCATGTTCTTGCTTTGTTTTGATTACTGTATGTGATGTTTGTATTATTTTGCTGAAAAATGACATGAGTAAAATAAATATTTAAAAAAACCTACAGCAATTTACTTGAGCTAATGTAGTGGAAGCTAAGTGTTTCAGAAGCTTCCATTATGAAAAAAAGCCCCAACAAGATGACCCTTTTACACTGATTCCCACTACCTAAAAAGAGGAACCAAAACAGATGCTGTTTTGATCCCTGCTAAAATTGGTTGAAGGCCTAATTTAGTCTTCAGAGAAATCTTAAAGATTTTTTAAAACAAAACTGCCCCCCAGCACCTGGGATTTAGTCTCTGGAACAGTACGTTTCCTCAATTAAACCAAAACAAACTTTGTTCGAGTTAGCCAAATGCTAGGTAGCAGAAAAAGTGTTGAGTCATTCCCGTTTGAAACAGACTGCACTTACTCTAATAAACTGTGTGTTGTGTATGTCACGGACTTATGGAATCTTATACTCCCAATATTCCAATATTCCGTTACATGAGCAAAAAAACCTTGAAAGACGGCCTGTTTTTTCAGGGGGGGACCCAGACAAAGAGTTAGCAGAGCCAGGTCGCTAACCTCAGTCATGCTTCCTGCCAAAGTAAGAATCTGGACACCCCAGAACTTTGCTCGAACACGCTAAACAAAGAGATGTGTCTGAGTAGTAGGGGCGAGGTGTGAAACGGTGGAATGTGTTGAAAACCATCATTACGAGGTCCGTCTGTACGATGCTGACTGAGTAGCCGCCGGTTGCACGCTAGCTGCTTCTTAAACAAAAGCAGCTTCCCTAAAAGGAAAGTATGTGCACCTTTGTCCCGACATCGTTCAACGACTTGCTATTCAGTGCGTGAAATAGCCGAGGGGTCAGAGGGCACCGGAGTGTTTAGAACTACAGTTTCGGGTCCCAGATGACGGAACACCTGCACGTGTAACTGTGTATTCGGGTGTCAGCAGACTTCCACCCCTGGACAAATTGCTTTGTAGCCTGCACAGAAGGTCCAGGGGTATGCAGACTCTTATGTAAGTGTCTGAGAAGTCTAATCGAGGAGGGTTTTTCTGCACTGTTTCCTGTGTAAACACTGGGCTGGGTTGAGCCTCCGACTCTGGTTTCTCCAGTTTACTGCCATCACTCACCGCTCACACGGCGCACAATACGCAGAACAGGCAGACTGTGAAGGGAGAAAAAAATTCAACGAGGGGGAAAAAAGCTAAACAACAACACAAAGCCCTGAAAGTAGACATGGGGGAAAGGTTTGGTTTGGATCGGACGATTGCAATGGGACTTTTCTTTATCTGACGAATATGGACGGGCCGGGCAACCGGTTTGTGTCTGTGGGAAAGTCACCGGGAAAGGCACCTCTGCCTGGCGGGATTCAGTCGAGAGGCAGAATAAGCTGGAGGCCCGACTGGTTCAACATAAAACCAAAAGTTGGCAGGGAGGACGGAGCCGACCCGGCAGCCCTTTCAGTGGAAACAATGGGGAGGATCAGACCATAGCAGCTCCTGGTGGCTTCCAGCTCCACGCCCAGATGGCCCTGTAATGTGCGCTGTTTATGAGGAATTCTGCTGGCAGCATTTCGGGAGAAACTAACTGCTAGACTTCACGATCGACAGCTATCGGAGGGGTTTACGTTAGGTTTGCCATGGAAACTATACCGGGGGCATGAATAAATCCCATGCCTTCTGTCCTCAGACATGCTGGAATTAAACTGTGTATACATATATATAGCTAGCTCATCTGAGTCAGCACACTTCGTCCAAAAAAAAACAAAAAAACATGCACTGCTGGAGACTGTTGTGCTAAATTGTGACCTGCGGTGTGACTGTTAGGGTGTGTGCACTCGTTAGCGCGGCAGACGACATTAATGAGCTGCAGAGAATGAGCTGTGGAGCTCACAGCTGGGCTGTTCGCCCCACACTGACACCTTCTAGAAAGCCATGCCGGCGAGTAACAAGAAAAAAGAAGAAAAAAAAAAGACGCTGTACCACCGCATCCTTTCGGCTTCGCGTCTCCATGGAAATAGGAAAATGATGCGCCGGGACCTGTGCTGAAACCAGGGTGCACCTTCACAGCTTGTCATAGATCAGACGGAGGGAGGGAACTCAAGCAGGAGTGGGGAAATGAACTACAAAACGAAATGGGAGTGCAGAGATTGGTTCAAGACGCACCTAAAAATGTTTTATCTCCGCTTACCGATCGATCACCGGTTTGCAGATTGGAAAAACAGAAAAAAAACAAAAAAAATTCTTGCTTTGGTTTCAACATTTTTCCTGGAGCTCGCTTTTAATCTCTGGAGGGAGCAACGAGCAGCCTTGTTGTTATTCCAGCGTGTTCGGGACGTGCACTTTGTCGCTCTCCGATTAAATCTTATCACCCGGCATGTGAGGCCGTCCCCAACAGGAAACCAGCCCTCCTCACCTCCCTCTAATCTCGAGGCGCGTGCTCCCTGGAGTGTTTCTCCTTGAGACAGCTTTACGGATGCCAGACCCGGGTCGCTGGGGGGGGACAGCTCACGCGTCGGCCACCTCGCTGTCAATGCGGCCCTGTCCTGAGGGGAACTTTGTCGGGGGACAAATAAAGAAAAGGTCCTGGGTACGGGCCGTGAAGAGAAAGTAGGCCTGAGACTTGAATAGCCTTCTGCCCCTGGAGGGCTTTTTCTTGTGAGTGCTTTGTGAGAGGCAAGCCAAGAGGGATGAATGCCAATAAGCATTGAAATCATCACAGAAGTCCTTGGTTGTTATGCTCCAATGGATCGGCGCCATCGGGCGGAAGGAGGGAATATTCTCGTTGGCTAAGAGTTGCAGCAGCAATGCCCTCTAGATTTGCTATCCTGTCCTTTTTTTCCCCCTAATAATTCCCTCGTGCTGTTTTCTGAGGACAAGCTTTATGTCTGTGTCCCCCCGCTAAAACTGCAGCAGCAGCACTTTGGTAATGATGGGTCCTGCTCTTATGGCGAGATGTGAAATTGATGGGTTCAGTCAAGAGACACAGCGCCCCGTGACACACTCTGCTGGGTGTGCGGCGACAGTTTTACGCAAGTCTACGAGCTGCTCTTGTTTTGGTGTTCTTTTTTTCCCTCCTCTGACGCATCTCCAGCGGACTCGAAACCCACAGCACGAGAGCGTAGAGTCCAAGGGGCTGTCAAACTGGATGAAACTCTCCAAGGGAGATAGAGATTCTCCTCTATCCAAAATGGCTGTTCAGGAAGCAGTTTGCAGTTTGAGGGGGTCAACGCTCTTTCCATTCTCTAGAGTTCAAGTAGTGTCAGAAAATAGTGCGTTAAAAGGCTCTTCAGTCAAGAGACTGAACACTTGTATTGGACTGTGATGCTTTTTTTGTCTTTCTCCTCCATAGATTTGTTCACTCGAGGTATTTGGGGGAAAAATGTGAAACCGGTACCCCGCCGATTTTTCCATAAACTGGCTCAGCTATTTTCCGGTGCAGGGTCATAGCGAGAAGCTGGACTGGTCTCGTGAAGGGGGAAACTCGCCATCAGGCCAACCGCATCAAATGGCCAGTTACGAGGATCAGCGTGGAAACTCCGGGCTTTTTTTCACCCGGTAGCTCACGTTTCACCAGGGATCAACCGATACGCCCCACCCTCACTAACCTGAATGCTCATGAACTCAGAGCCAACCTGCCAAGAGAGAGTAGAAGATTAAACTGTAACAAAGCACGGCTAAAGACTCCCAAAGCTGGAACGGGACCAAGTTTTAAATTTTTTTTTATTATCCACTGTATGTGTTTTTGACTTCACACCTTAGCAGTTTGCTTCACTTGACCGAACTCATCTGCCGTACAGACCCTCTTTCTGCTCGTTTTATTTGCAGATGTGTGCCGCTCACACTCTGTTTTTTGAGCGGCCGCATGGATCCAAGACCACCGGCACTGCGCAGAGGTGGTAGGGGAAAAGTTATCTTCATCCAGTCAAGCTGTTTTTAATGGAATTCAAATTCCGCCAGATGGCCTTTCTCAACAGATGTTGGTCGGAGGCGAACCGTGGGACATGTCGGTTAGAGGCTAAAATCCAACGATAAGGCCGGGAGAAAGTCCTAACTCCTGTTCAGTTCGCTGCTGCTGTACCACTGCTTATGCTTGCGGATTTTAAAAGGCTGCAGGAAACGCTGTGGTGCCCGATGAGATTTTCCAGTAACGGCACAGGAACTAAAACTAAAAGCAAGCTGTGAAGCGGAGTGTCGGCTCTGCAGATAACAGATGACCCTGAGCGAGGCCGGGCTCTTATCGCTGATTCGGTAGTCTCTCGGGGCTCCCAGTGGAAACTCGTCCCTGTGTTTCCTGCCTTTTTGCGCAGGGGGGCCCCACGGGCCGAGTGAAAAACTCTAAGCCAAACAAGCCCGTCTCAGGGCCGAAAGCGGGGCCATAATCATAACAAGCGGGCCGGGTTCTTTCCCCCCAAAAGCACCTGCGGGAGCTGCAGCCCAGCAATAAAAACACACAAGCCCTTAAATCGACTCCCAAGGTCGCTACCCGGGAGGGGGAATCAGGGCCGAAAAAATACGACGCCTCTTTGCTTTGCGCCGCCATCGCTACCCCTGACACGGGGGAACTATGAGATTTGACTTCCTGGCTGAAAGAAGAGGAGGATCTCCAGCGCCAGCTGAACAAACAGCTCTTGCAGCATGTAGCGGTTTGTAGGTGGGGGCGTCTGTCAGAGATGTGGTAGCACGCACGTGTGTGTGTGTGTGTGTGTGTGTGTGTGTGTGTGTGCATGCTGGTACAGGACGTCTGTTTCATAGAGCTGAGTGTCAACCTGACCCTGTTTCAGCGTTTCAGCATACCAGCCCCACGGAGGATACAGTAACATGAAAAACAAACAGGCAGATTCGAGCATTTTGCACACTGTACCGTCCAGAGTATCGGCCACGAGGCAAATTCAACCCACACAGCATTTATGGGTATGTTTAATAGATGCTGACTTGATAATCGATAAAAAAGGGCCGTGTCAAGTCAAAGGTTTTCGGCTTCTTCTCTATCTGGTTCCAGGAATGCAGCTTTTAATCTATAAACGAAACACACGATCGCAACAGAACCCAAACAAAACTCTTCGATCCCGAAATGATCGGATAAACCGGGGAGCATCTTTTCAGTTGTGGACTGGAGCGAGAACCTGTTTTTTTCCCCTGGTTATTCTGGCTCTTACAGATTCGATTGATGTTTCTTTGGTGGGAACGTCGTCGCTTTCCCTTGAGCATAAACACATGGCCAAGCCCGCAAAAGAATCCTAAAGACAGCACATGTTGTTTAGGTGGACGAGTTGTTTGACTCGCATGGGAAAATAATTCCACTGCAAATTGTTAGAAAGGAGCTTGAGAGTCCCAGTGAGTGATGGACTGGTATGTCTACGGTGAGGATGTGAGTGATTCATGGCAGTTGGCTTGTATCGGGTGCCACGCGTCATGCTGTCGTAAATAACTCCAACTCCATCAGGGGGGAAGGCGCGGGGCTATAAACGCTACACATCTGACTGTTGTGATATTGGGATATCGGTATCAGAGAGGGAAGCGTGCTACGATTACACGTCGCAGCTGCCAGCACTCTCACAAAGCTGCTGATGCGGCTACTTCAGCCCCACTGACAGACCAAATTAGGCAAATTAGGCACCAAAGCCAACACATCCGAATCCCGCATAACCAAACACGTCCAAAAAACCGGGTTGCCGGCCAGTTTGCCCAAATCTGCTGGAGACCTCCGGGGATTCAGTCTCTCTCCTGAGGCAGCGAACCCAATTTGAGCAGCTGCCTCGTGTTTCAGAGAGAAAGCATGTAGACATTCTCGTGGCGGTTGTTCCCATAAGTGTAGTATTTCATTTGAGTGTGACATATCTTTTTTTTTTCCTCCTTCTTCTTCATTTACAGTTCTGACAAAAAATGGAACAAAAACCCGATCTGTGCATTGGCCTGGTTGTTGAGGGGCTTGCAATCTTATAATCTAGCTCTTTTGCTTTGATAACCACGATGCCCAATCTCACTCAGACAATCTCAACAGGCCTTTTTGGTTTTGGTGCTTTGGGTGAAGTCGTTTTAGTCTCTCATGTTTTTAATTGTTGCACTTGTTTGCAGCAACATGTTGCAGATCCAGGGGCCTGAAAAGGCTCAATGACCTGATCAATAAGGCTGGTTCTGTTCTTGGGGATGACTGTGGAACCTCTGGAGATGATGATGCAATGAAGGATTTTGTATACAATCAAGAACATTATGAACAACCCTGGTCATCCTCTTTACGAGAATGCAATTGGAAAACAGATTTCCAATCTTCAGATTGGTTCTAAAACGGAACGCTATCGACGATCTTTCCTCCCCACAGCTATCAAAATTTATACTAACTCCTTAACTAAATGAGCTATGCCAACATTTGATTTCCTTCTGGAATAAATTAAGTATTTTTTAATTGAATTGAGTGAAAATCGAAAGCTGTGTATCGAAATACATAGCAGATTTTTGCTAAATGTTCCCTTTCGGTTCTGTGCTCCGTGGAGCCCAGATAAAGTCGAGCTATGACACAACACCCTTCTGATGTAGAGCTACCAAATCAGCTAATATGTTAAACAAGAGAGCGGCATGGCAACGATGAATTATTCAGTGCTAGCAACAGCTGCACTTAAAACTGATGATCTGCAACAGAGCAAGTGACAACTCAAAAAGTACATCGGGGGGAGGTGGGTGGGGGGGTTTAATAAGTCACCGCATCACCGTGGAGATGACTGTTGTTATCTAAAGGAGTCAGACGGATTTCATTGGGCGGCCAGATTTTTTAGAAGACCAGTAAAGGAGGGAGCGAACGGACGCCTCTTTGTGTCCGGGGGCAATGAGTGAGGGTTGATGAAAAATGGAGGCCGCCCCATTGAGAGAGGGCTTTAAAAAGATCCGTCTCCCTGAGCCGACCCGGTGGAGGATCACGGACTCTGGGCGCATCAAAGGTGGCGCTCATAACTCATGTTTAGGTTTTTTTCTTTTCTTTATCTGCCGATCAGCTCCCCTCTCTCTCTCTCTCTTTCTGTGTCTGTGATCTGAGGATTTTTTGACCTTATATAGATAACACACCAGTCCGCTCCACTCTCAGCACTCTTCTGCACGATCCGGGGGCTTGGAGGACGCTCCCAGGAGTGCTGCCTGCCTCTTCCCATAACGCAGGCATTAGGGCAAACCAGGCACGGAAGAAAAAGAAGAAGAAGGAGCGCATCGACAGAAGGCGGTTATGGAGAGATCAGCGGGTAGAGTGGAATGTCCTAATTAGCTTCTCCAACTTCTGAAGCTCTGCTCTGAATTATCGCTGCCCCTGCTATGTAGCCATTTGGGTCTTTTTGTGGTTGAATGGCAGGGTGCCTTTGTGTACCATTCACACATTAACTAAAATGTGTAAACCACCACTTACTGAAAACGTCTAAATCTCTCATAAATTGAGTTCTGTGTGTGTGGGGGGTAGGCAAGATTTACCCTCCAAGTGGTTGCAGTGTTGCAGTGTGTCAATACATGCCATATCCCCACATGTTTTTTGTCTTTTTGCTCCATTATTTTTTGCTTCATGTCCAACCAGGGAAACCAGTCCCCCAGTCCCCATTAGCAATATTGGCCATCACCATCCATTCCATGATTGAAACACGCAATTTAACAATAGCTCGAAGCAGCTGAAAACTTTTGCAAAGTGACTTTTCATTTTTTTTCCCCGTACGAGCAGTGACACATGAAATGTTTCCACATCCGACACGGAGCGCATACTTCGCTGTTAAAAGCCTTGAGACGACCGCATAGGAAAATAGCTGTTTAAGGTCTGGAAAGCCCCCAAAGTTCCTGCTTCCTTTAAAAAAATGTCTTCCCCTAAAATGCAAGCGGCTCCCTGGCCTGGTGTGCGAACCGTCGAGGGTTTTGAATTGCTGCGAAATAAAGCAGTGGCCCGTGAGCTCGGGGGGCTTTCTCACAAATTGAAACCATGAAGGGGGTTGAAACTTGCCTGTTACGATATGATCCAGAATGATTTCATATTCTGGGGGTTGTGTCTACTCATGTGCTGCAGACATACACTAAATGCAGGGAATTTAGAGGTTGAGATATGACTTTTTTACCCAGATAATACTGGCAGGATAAGTGAGCAACCAGGAAAATACATGAGAAATATATATATAAATGTAAGTTCATTAGTGCTGAATGGAATTTATAGTGGAACTTAAAAAAATAAGGTTCCTTCCCAGTAGTTTTCCTTATGAAAATAGCTGCTGGCGGTCCATCTGTGTGCTGTTGTGTCATTTCTACTTGCAAAACAAGTGTTACCTTAGTGGAGTAGAAAATATGTAAACACTCTTTATCAAAAGTCCTTTCCCACAATACAAGCAGAGACCGGGCCGGCTAAAGCGTGGTATCTTGTTTTTGTTCGGGCCTGGCTGTCTCACAGGGGCGCGCACGTTACCTCGAATGGCTTTCGATGCCTTCCATGTGAACTTCTGAACATCACATGGACCAGTCATCTTCATTTAATTTGCCCCTGATCTGCCCCCCGGCACAAACCCCCCCTCTATCCACCTCCGCCGCCAAGGGCTAGGTGAGCCTTTCCCTGGACGAGATGCTCGTCAATTAAGGAGCTATTCCCAGCAGCAGCTTCCGTGTTTAAAAAAAACACCTTCAATTCCTCAGAAAGCACCCCCCCCCAACCTCAACCCCCAGAAATAGCTGGGCTCTGCCAGGAGACGGTGAAGTCACGGCGTTATGTAACCAGAGGCCGGTCCACTGACATCAGCCCCCGGATGTGCGGCCGAGCTGAAACATGCGCTCGGCACCCGGCACGTCTCGATCCGCCCCGCGAGAGTCGAGAGGTTATCAATAACGAGCTGACTTGTGGCTGATTGTAGAAGATAACCTACCTCTGCACCGGCCAGGGAACAAAAGGCCTGCTTGTTTGTTTGGACTTTTAACATTTAAGGCCGAGACAGCTGCTCGGTACAGGCACACCTTCAAATAAAAGCCGCTCTCTCGGGGCGGGGGGGGGGGGATAAATACAGTCAAATCTTAGGGCGCTGCCATTGGCCAAAAGTGCGTGGTCTTGGAGCCAATGGTGTTTCTCTGCATTGTTACTGCTCAGTTCTCCTCATCCCTCTGCTGTGGTGTGTGTGTGTATGTGTGTGTGGATGTGTGTGTGTGTGGGTGTGTGTAAAAGAGGGGAGAGGAGGGCTGTTCAAAAACAGGGCCGACCTCAATACTGAAGCCAACCAAGCAAGATGATTTCATTGTCCCTCTCCTTTCACTGCTCGGACCCATTTACACACTTAATCTGTTAAACATCCATCCGGACATCTCCGGCGCGCTCCGGCCCCTGGACTGACTTTTCCTGTGCCCAGTGCCAGAAAAAAAACACACAAACAAAAACAAAAACGCTGTGAATCAGCACATTCTTCTCATTTTATTCCTCGGCTGTGAGCTATTTCTTTTTTTTTTTTTTTTTTCTCGCTGCTTTTCTGCAAAATGCCGAGTTGGTTTTCCCTGCTTCTGTGTGTGTGTGTGTGATTACAGACCGGCTCTGTCTCCCTCAGCACAAACACCGGGGCCAGTGTAAACACACGAGCGGGCGGCTTAAGCTCTCCCTGCCTGGCAACACAGCGTTGGTAGCTCCGCTCCCGCTACGGATCCCGACCGGAGTTTACCCCCCCCCCCCCCCCCTTTCCCTTCCCCTGCTCTGCTTTCTGAAATCTCAGGCAACTTTGTCTGAGAGGGAGCTCTACCTTTCAGGCCCGGACCAAAGGCAGGTCCTCCAAAGTGGCAGCTAGGACAATCTGGGCACAATTACACCCACTTTAATTTCATAATGAGTGTTTTTTTTTTTTCTCGTCTAAAGGACAGAATGTAATTTGGACTTGACCTCTCCAGGCTGATGTGATTGCTAACGTCTGCGTGGATCTCGCCGAGTGTTTACCCACCGGGAAGTCTGGTGTTTAAGCTCCTCTAGCTGCTGTTTAACTGCAGTGTGCAGCACGCCCTTCGGTTCCAGTCGAAGCTTTCTGTCACCAGCTACAAAAAGTGCATCACTCAGGGGCAATCTGACCATTTGCAGCAATGAAACTTAAGTAAAGAAAAAAATTAGGCGGGGCGGCAAAGAATTGTACGATGCAATGGATGTGAAAAGATCAACCGAAGCCGCCGAAATGTGCTCCAATCCGCTTCTGTTGCTTTTCCTTCTTATCTCAGAGGCTAAATGATCTGTAGGCGAGTCCATACACAGGAAATTAGTCACTAGCACTTCAAGCTTCTGGTTAATAATTCAACAATCTGCTTCCTAGAGGAAGCAGTTAAAAAAAAAAAAAAAAAACTGCACGTTTTTTTTTCAAGGTTTTCGGAAATGTACACCCTCCCTCACGCCGCATGACCTCGCTGCATTGGGAAAATTGGAGCCAAAAGGCATAAATATTTCCATTCTATGTGTGGCTACAGAGCCGGAGACCCTGAGGAAAGCATTATTTGAAAAAAAGGGGAGGCTCTGCCAAACTTTTAGAGCTCTACCTAAGGAAACGTGCTTTTGTGTCATTCTGAGTGTGTGTGTGTGTGTGTGTGTGGGAGAGGGGGTCAGAGATGTCCTTTCTCTCCGCATGAAAGGGCTTCTCAGCTATGCGCGGACAAGGCGGTCCCTCCCATCCAATGAGCTTTTATCTTGTGAGGAGAGCCACTTATTTGCTCGTGCGGTTTCGTATTCAGGCCCCCCGGGGCGATTCCTCGGCCCCGGCTAATTGTAACTGCCTATTAAACTCTAATTCCTCAACTTGCGAGAGTCAAAACACTGTCAGGGGCCCCCCGTTAATCTGCCTCCCGATTGCCTCAGATCTTCGCACCCTGCCAACCCGCGAGCCCCGAGAGTGACCGCGCAAACGGTAAATATTGGATAGCTGGCGAGCTTCTGCGTCTGTCTTGGGCTTCTTGTGTGGTCGGGACGCCGTTCGGGAGAACTGCAGGAATGCAGGCTCAAAGAGCCAGCTCAAAGAGCCAGCAATGCTTCTCGGAGCCGCCGAGGGCCCGTCCACAAGGCCCTGCGGCACGGTAGAACTGGCAGGAGTTTCATGGGGCAGAGTCAGGTCAGAAAATGAGGTGGGAATGATGGGACGCGCGGAGGAGGGAAGGAAAAAAAATAATAAAACGGTTGTCCGCTTCTTCTCTAAGCGGGAGAGACAGTCTGCTGTCTGAATGGATAGCTTGGAGAGCGCGGGGCTGTGATTAGTCTGGCTCCACCGGGCATGCGATCGCGGCGGGGTGAACCGGGGCCTCCGCCGAGAGGAGGATGACGCAGCCAGAGAGAAAGAGAGAGAGAGAGAGAGAGAGAGAGAGAGAGAGAGAGAGAGAGAGAGAGAGAGAGGCCGCAAAGCCAGCAGCCAGGGCTGGATCCTGTGAGGAAAGAGAGAGCGGGGCGCTTGGTAATTTGCTCTCGGCGGTCTGACAGCCACTCCTGACATGGTAATCACATCAACTCTGCAGCCCCAGCGCCGTGACATCACCGGGAGAGCTTATCCCCGCCCTGGCAGGGCCCGGGTTGGAAATCCGACGCACCGGTTTGGCCCGTCCCAAGCGCTCCGCCGCCGCTTTAAAGACTCTCTCTAATCGTCGACAAGAGGATTGAGAGATCCCGGTAATGTGCTGAGGGCGTAAAAAAGCGCCGGATCAATGCGGAAACGCTGACGCCTAACCCACTTATGGCGACTTTAGGAGATTCCTGCAGGGCGGATTGGTTACAGATTTAAAAGAAATCTGGTTTGCAAGACACACTGTTTACTATAAGGAAGGAGATAAGGACTATATCTTGGATAGTCACAGGGACTTCCTAAAAGACCATCAAGCAGCCAGCAGGGAGTCACATAAGCTGTGGTATCAATAATTGAACTTATCAGTGGTTGGTGGGGAGCTTTCTCCCTTTTGGGCGGAGCCAGCTTGGGTGTCTGGTGTTCATTGTAATCGTCCATCATCTCGTTCTCCCCAACGGAAAAAACAAACGAGACCATCAACCCCCTCCCCTGCAACATAATGAAACCGGCCAGTGTCTGAGTCGGCAGATTTTGAAATAAAAGCCCACGATTAGAAGGCTGCTTGGGTCAGTGACATCACAGATGACACACCAGATGTCACTCCGGGCCCGCGTGGGCGGGGGGGGGGCCCCCGCCGCCTGAAACTGAATGCTAATGAGACGACAGAGGGGCTTTTCCCACATTCTTTGTCTTTGAGGGGGTCAGCGGTGGACTTCACAGGGAGGGCCGAAAGTGTGCCGCCTAACGCCGGATCCCGTTTAAAACAGCAGATTAGGGGCGGCCGGCGTCCCGGATTTAGCGGATCTGTGTGAGGTCAGGTACGTCAACCGTGTGTTTCTTTACCCACGCGCACCGAAAAAAGAAAAATGAATTGTATCTCAAAATGCTTTTGAGTATTTTAGTCAAATCGGGCATCTATTCTCTCAAACGACACACCCTCAAAAAAAGCCTTTTTTTTTGTGTTGAGAGATCAGAACTTCTCCATCTGTGAGAGTACAGCCTGGGGGGGGGACTGAGGCGGGTCATGGGGGTGCTTACCTAGTGTGACCCCCTGACACAGCTCCTTCAACAAACCCTGATTTGACGTACACGTGTACGATTGTGCGGTGAGCTTCAAGCGCGTTTGGGAACACGCCGGAGCGCACGCCGAGGCCCGGGTCCCCTCCAAAGACCCTCCGCGGTTTGTTTGTGGAGGGAAATGAGGTCTCGGCTGATTGCGGTTTCAGCCTCCTCGCTCTCTTTAGTGAGAAAAACGGCACCCGGACGGGGAGCGCGAGCGCAATGGCCGTTGTTGCCCTCCGGTTTCGTCTACTGCCTCTCGGCTATCTGCGACCCCACCCCCCGGCGGAAAGTGGAAGTCCAGATGGGGAGGTCACATCTGCGCTCTGAAGAATGCGTGCCCTGTCGCCCTGCCTAGCCGCTCCACCCTCAGGGCTCTGGGAATGTAAAGACTGTAATGTTCCTCTCTTTTGGATTTCCTAGACTTGCCCTGATGACCGTGACCGAGCAGAGCCATGTGGCACGACAGGGACTTTGAAGAGGGGTGGGAAAAAGAAAGAAACAAAAAAGAAAAACCTGAAAAACCGTCTGGAACTGCTCGTTCGACAGTCGTAAAAGGCAGATTAAATTAGAAATAAAAGTAATCCAGAGGATCAGGGAGATACGGTGCAAATATGCCGCCATGACTCATTTGCTTTATGCTAGCTCCACAAGTTTAAAAACAAGAGAGAATTCACACTGTACAAACACTGGACCATCCTGTTTTTTTTTTTTAAGTTACATGTGAAATTCTAGGCCCCCGAATGCCAAAAACCCTGTTGACAGCTCATCGTCTTTCTGCCCAGAGAGGGGGGGGGCTGTTGAAGAGGCTCTTTGTGTGGGTCATCCGCAGCCGTCTTCCCATGCCGATGTGATACAAACTGTGAAAACACTGCGTCTAATCCGGCGGTATTACCTGCGCTTGTTGTTTTTGCTCCAATTTCTGACTGTCAATATCAAAAATGTTCCCGTTCTGATACTTTTCGGCACACGTCGACACAAAACGAAGTCGCATAACAAGCTGAAAACGGCTGGAAATGTGAGTTCACGCCTGGTTGCAATGCGACGGACCCCGCTTGATCCGCGGATCCAAGTTTCACAGCAAGGAGTTAGTTTGTTACCGCCATGGCAACAGTCATATCAAGCCAGCCGGGACACTTTGGCTCTGTTTTCAAACTTTCAAACTACACCAACTGAACGCTCCTTTCAGAAGCACGCAGCTACAAACTGCAGTCGGGCCCCAAAACGTAGCTAAAAACTGTTGAATGTTCGGTGCCGCGTTCCCTTTGGATGGAAGCCAAACGTCTGCAATGCGCAACACCTTTTGACTCCAGGGGGGGAAATAACCGACGCCGGCTTGTGAATGACAGCACGAAAACACAGATCGCATGCCTGGATCTATCCGCCCACACACTCGTAAGGCGGATGCCGTTTTACTTGTACTTTTGCGCACTTGCAGCTTGGTTTTAATCAACTTGCTGGAAGTCCAGGGCACCTGGCCCCAAATCGAAATGCGTTGAAATACCAGGAACGTGTATATTTTTTTACGACAGGTGGCCTTAGTGGGGATTCGCAGGGCCTGACCCTGGTTGCCCCACCACTGAGCAACAAAGGCCAGAGACGCCCGGCACTTTTTAAAGAGCGTGCACTAAATGGCATGGCATCGCAGGGGTGTAGGGAATTCCGGCCTGTTGCCTCATCCACTCCAATGACGAACCGAATATCTGAATCGACTCTGGAACGTTAATGGCTCTAAGAATCTGGGTTACGCTAGCACGGTCTGTCCCTGTCACAACAGTGTTTCCCTGACCAACGGGCTTTGGAAAAGGACGGAAAAAACCCCAAAACAAAACCTCAGCAGAAGCACGAGAGCTATTCGACAACATCTTGAAAAAATTAGACCAGACCATTAGTTGCCGTGATGAAGATGTCCTTCATCGAAAAGCAAAAAAAAAAGAAGATCAGGAATGATTATGTAGTGAAAGCTGCTGTAATAATACCCACAGACACACAGGGCAGAGCACATATACGTAGCAACAACAACAATCAGGATTTTAGAGTCCGCTGACAGACTCCGGGGGCTGTCTCCCTCCCGCTCCCATCAAGTCATAAATTACGAGGTGTTTCACAGATGAGGGAGGTTTAAACAGAGAGGTAAATCACCGCAGGATACCTTAGCCTTGGATCCTTCCCAGCGGCTCATATTTCTCTTCGTATTCTTGTGGCAGAGGTCATGAAAACAAAAGCTGCGAGAGGAGGAACCAGTCGAATGGCCGTTGTGCAATCGCTCAGAATTCAACAGAACGCCAAAACACACACCACAATTGATTTCACCCCCCGGCCCCCCCCATCCACCTATCTCCAGACATAATCAAAAATAGGGCCGAGTGCATAGGTTATGTTAAATAAGGAAACTGAGGTAGGCCGGTGGAGAGCGGGACTTTAAACCCCCAGTTGCTGGCAGACACACCTACTTAATGAGATCAGGATGGACGCTCTGTGGACCAAACCCCCCCCCTCCAGAGGAAGCGAAGCAGAAGGTGAGGCCCAGTGCGTCCTGCACATATGTCACGAGCAAATGTCTGACTCCAAGGAGTGTTGAAGCCCTTCGTAACCCCAAGACCCCAAGAACTCAGGGCGAGCGGCCCGCAGACGGGGGGTTAAAATTATATTTCGAGGGGCGAAATGTGTCTCACAAATGTGGGTTAAGGAAAAAAAGAAAAAAAGCTCGGTTTGGCTCCAGCGGCCGTGCAGGTTGAGCCCATAGATCATTCTCTGGCACGGTGCCAGCATCAACACAGATCAGGAAACACCAAATCGGGGGGGTGGGAATGAGAAAAGCTTGATACGATGAATTAAAAAAACAAGTAATCTTTTTCTGGGCCCCTGCTTTTTAAGTTCTGGCCTCTGTAAATGATTGACCCTTTCTCTCGAGAGTCACCCGAATAAAAGCCCAAGCCCCCCCCAATGCACCAAAAGGCAGTGAGAGACAAGTGGCCAAAAGAAAAAAAACCTAGGAAAGTCCTTCCGCTTTGTGACTTGGCATCTTACCAGTTTCTGCCATGTTGACGGCAGAACCCCCCCCCCCCCCCCCCCCCCCCCCC
>CAJRST010000002.1:5500093-5569844 GCA_907169785.1 Menidia menidia
GAGTGCCAGTAGCTGTTTGGTATTTCTACAAGGCCCGAGTCTATATAAAGACACATATGCCTTTCTCTGCAGAATTCCACAGATGCTTTCGGGACGTGGACAAGAATATTTATTGTCCCAGATGACCTTTTGCAACAAAAAAAAATGCCAGAACACTATGATTACAAAACAGGAGCATGAAACTGCATTATGCTAAAGAATAGCACCGGAGAAAAAAAAGCCATTTGTTTGTAGCCCTCCTCTCTTTTCCATCCTTTGGCCTGTGTTCTAACAAAGCTATAAAAGCCCCGCATGTGAGCGTGAAGGTTTCACTCTTGGATCCCTTACAAGGAGAATGACAGGCATGCAGCATGTGTTGGTAATGTGAGTGTGTGTGCCACAGGCAGATCCCCAATGCAAACAGCCAAGTCTTAGCCATTAGTTCGGCTGTGAGTGATGGCCAGGGGAGCGGACAGTCCGGCTTGGGGCTTTTCACCAAGCTGGGCCGGTGGGAATATCTGCTGTCAGCTGTAAATGAGTAGAATTGAACTTCCCCGCGAGTTACTGAGCGATAAGTGAAAGAAGCTGGAGCCCAAAACAACACCACACTCTGGTGGCTGTGGTCAAAATGCAGCGTGCATTGTGGTCTCTTTTATTCCAATCTGCACTGTTCGTGCGATGCGAAAAGACTCTGAGACTTCTCGAAGAAAAGCTGTAAGAGAACCAGACACCAGACTGACCTTAAGTTGCTGTTGCAGCTCACTGTTGAGGCGTTTCAGCACCGCATTGGCTTCCTTGTTCTTTCGGATGGCCATCTGGATTTCCCTTTTTTGCCTGGCCAGCAGCCTAAGAGGAGATCATGCAACATCACCTTTAAAAATAAACTTTAAAAACATTTTATTCCACATGCTGAAAGATAGTGTAAAAGCACAAAAACACTGCCTTGATGTCTTTACAGATTGACAAGGCTTTGAGATGAAAGAGGTGGAGCTCATTGGAGCTACACATCCATCAGCGAGACATCACCGGGGGCCACAACTGTTATTGATGGTCACCTTCTATTCCTCTGACAGTTTCAATGAGCTGTACGGTCAATAAGGAGACAGGGGCACACATGCTAGAGTCATTATGGTGAATTAGAGAGGGCCTCAGTGTCTGGTAAATTCCCCTCTCTGGGTGGGTTCCGCGGGATTTCATGACGCTTTGAGGAACATACGAGGACTCGCCCATACGCAGCAGGACCTGCGGCAACACCTGACGCCATATATTAAAGCTTCACTTGTAAAACAAAACAAAAGAAAAATATAAAAACATATCCACTACCAAAGAGGCTTAGGTCCCTAAAAAGCTAATTGCAAGGTAATCAGAACCTAGCTTAAAACGGGTTATAAAATGCTATGCCGGATAACTGGCTGTGACTAAACAGTGTCATTCTGTACTATTGTTGGTGTGTTCGCCTACAATTCAATAAAACCTCAAGCATTAACAGATATTTCTCAAGCTTTCAAGGCCTGTAACGATTATCTATCCTACAATTAGCACGCTAGCAGCTTCTAAAATTAAATTTGACTTCAAAGGATAAAAATGAGTATTGTTCAACATATTGCTGCACAATACCCAGAAATGTTAAGGAGGATATTCCCTCTATTTTGCCTAGCCTCTACAACTTTTTGTCTGCTTTAGCTCCTTTGCCTTTTGTCATTAGCAACAAATTAGCAAAGCCTTTCTGCTGACATGCCCGGTGATGGACAAATATTACATTGTATGTATTTGTCACTGACGGAAAAACAACAAACATACCAGAGGCTGATGATAAAATACAGTGATGCTAAATAAAACTGAAGGAAAAAAAAAACTATGCTATATTAACCCTATATTATCCTACCAGCTTTGTATGGTCGCTCATTGAAATTCGAAAGCAATGTCATTGCACTGAAAAGTGTGAGGATTTAAATGTTTCACTGACTTCTGACTCTGTTTGGAGGGGGTGGGAAATGGCATGGCGGGGGGAGGCACACTCTCCAGGTTCTGGCTCTCCGGGTGGTATTTCCTGCGGATAGGCTTTTGGGGTGGCTGATTGTGAGAAGTTCCAGAGATATCCTGAAACAAAAAAAAAAAAAAAACCCTATTTCAGCAGTTCACTGATTTGCACAACCGAACTAGGAGGGCCCTCGCACGTTCCGACCTGTTTCGAGGTATTTGTCAGATCTTCAGTGCTTGGTCCAAACCTAGGACTGGCTGCCTGCTCGTGAGATTTCAAACTGCTTTCCTCCTGTAAAGCAAACACAGGGGATGAGCAAAACCAAGACTCCAGACTTGAAAAAGTGTCGGACAGAAGAGGAAAGTGCTGATGTCATGATGGGGTAAAATGACACAAGAGCATAGCTATAAAGAGCCGAGATGAAATGCATCTGACCCGAGTGGGGATAAATCAGCTCCCTCTCCCTATAGGGAACATGATATAGTGCTCTCCAGACAAGGCCTCCTGGCTGCTCTGGGGCAACTCTAATGAATCCCCATCATTTAACTCCAATAGCCATTCTTCTTCTCTGGACTGTTTATACAGCAGAGAGTGAGGACAGGCCCTTTTCTCGCCAGAGTTCCTAATTTCCCAGTATTTACGGCGATATTCTGGGTAAGACGGATAGCATTCCTTAGAAGGCACCTTGTGGCTGTCACCCGCTCAGCGTTCCCCACATGGCAGCGCCGGGCGGAGTGAATTAGCCGGAGTCATTTGGAGGGGCTGCTGTCTCCATTGTGGTGACGGGGGAAATGCCTGGGCCGTCCTGATGGCTTAAACAGTCGGCCGCGGTCCCCGAGAAGCCGAAAAATGCACTTAGCCGAGAATGCAGCTGAGAAGAACGGTCCCTCAAATGCACCGCTCACCGGTCCACTCCCGGTCCACTCCCGGCCCCCCCGAAGGGCCGTATTCCTAGTGGGCTTGCGAGAGGGGAGAGTCTTGGCCAGGATGGAAGGCTTCTAGTGTTTAAAACAACGAGGTATTCATAGAGCGAGTGGGGAAATTAAAAAAATGTAAAAAAAAGATTTCCCTTGAAAAATGAAAAGGGAGTGATGGTTTGGAACATACAGATGTGAGACTACGTGGAGAGTTAACTACCTTCTTGAGGTTCCCACAGGGCCGGGGCATATTTCATGTCAAGCAAAGCCATCGAGAACAACGGCTAGAGTTCACTCATCGACTAAACGCGTCTCTGAGGAGGTTTGGGAGGTGTGAGTTATGGTTTGTCTCATATAGTGAGGAGTACACGTGCAGCAGTGCTCTTTGGGATCATCTGGCATGGCTGCTTTTCATTCATTTAAACATGAACACACCCAAAAAATTTAGTAAATGAAAGAAAGGGGATGGATAGAGGGAGCTTTATCATAAAAAAATATCAGATAAAATATTGGGTAAACACTGAGATGAAGAAATACTACATTTCTTCTAACAAACTATAAATTACGCCCTCATGAGAGTTGTTATCTTGAGTTAGCACTGGACCTTAGGGGCTGCCAGGAGTGGGCTTTTCCAGTCATTTACCAATTTGGCTCTTTTTCTCCCTTTTATTCTTTGAAAAAAAGATTCTCTAAGGGTTAAAACAATATCGAGAAACAAAGAGGAGCAGCTGTGCCCTCTAACTGTCCGATTTGTGGACGGTTGATTACAGTGAAGTCTCAGAGCTTTACTCCCATGGGCGCAACACAATATTGTGCAAAGCTGTCTAAATACAAGCCTTTAGAACGTCGAAAAAAGTCAATTTAATTAAGCCGACTAAATACAATAATTTGTCTTTTTTTTTTTTTATACCTGGCAGACAAACAACTGATTAAAACAAATATGTAGGGACAAAAAAACAAAAAACAAACATAACGCAGCACCATAATTATCAGGAGCATAATTCATCGCCCGGCAGTAATGAAGCTTGTGAAGGGGAACTGAAGCGGCTCACAACCTGCAGCCTGAGGGAACCAGAATGTTAGTTTTTTTATTGTGTGAACTATATGAGGATACTTCCTATTATGGGGATGGCCTACGTTGCCTAAGTGAAAGGTAGAGGAAATAGTAGCGGTTCTCGTGCACTGCAGATATAAAAAAGACCCTCTGAAAAACAGGAAGCGCTCTTCTGGAACGGCTGAAACAGCGTCAAGCCCTGATCACAGGCTTTTTTAAAAGAAAGTGGTCGATTTGAAAGTGACTGGCTGGAGGATGAGTGACACCAACGGGGAACTTTTACAAATCTAGACCCAACTTAGGCTCGCATGATCGTCTGTGACCATTTTAAAAGGGTTCAGAACATCGGACATGTTTGGTCTGAATGAGAACCATAAGTTCAGTTCACATGTCTCCAAACGCTCCAGATGTTCGCTGCTGCCGTAACCCCGGTGACACATTGACGAGATGGAAGAAAAAAAAAAAACACGCAGTGGAAATCTGCAAGGGAACACCGACCTCGCCCAAACATTCTTTTCCCTCTCTTTTTATTTTTATGCTTTATGAGAAGGAGGAAAAAAAGCAGCCTTTCCTCTCACCTCTTCCTTGAAGTGACTGAAGTCGGCGAAGTTGGGCTGCGGCGCTTTTTTCTGGGGAGTTTTCTCCAAGACGCTGGCGAAAGCAGACACCTGAGGGGGTGAATTTAAGGAGCCTCCGTCAGATCGTGAGAAATGGGAGAGCCGCTGGGATTGGGAGGAACGACCAAAGCATCTGCTCATCGGAGGGAAGAACATCCGCACACTCACCTGTGAGCTGGACGGCCTCGGAGGAAGGGCCGGAGGAGGCAGCGGCCAGCCACTCTTGATCCCTAAAAAAAGCCGCCCGCCCAGAAAGACGAATGAAAAATGCGACGTTATGCCTCGTTTTGATCTCTTCAATCAAATCTAATCTCCTGGACACAAGCTGCTCTCATCAGCACCTGGAGCAGACTGCCCCCGGCTCGACTTTCACCGGGCATCACGTGAACGCCCGTTTCCATTTCTGCTTTTGTCCCCCCCCGAAAAAAGAGAAGTTGGCGAACAGAACCCGATAGCTGGGCTGGGGACAAAGCCGCCTACTCTCTGAACCACGGGCAGCGTGGGGGGTGCGGACCGTACCTAGAGCGCCCTGCTGGAAGAGCTTGTTGAGGTCCAGCGAGGAGGCCCTGGAGTGGGACTTCTGCGGCCGGGGGGGAGGGGTGGGAGGCTCCTCCGCCTTTTTCATGGCGTCCTCGATGGAAGTGCTGGAGTAGGACCTGTAGGCCACACACACAAAAGGAATAACGCGGATGATAACAAGCAGCGTGCAACAAATGGGCACTGTTTTTTTCACCTCGGTCTGGTTTTGGTCCTCATCTGGGGGTCCAGATCATGAGGCGGCTCTGTGAGAAAGGGAAAATCCCACAACGCAAACGTCCTTATATGTTCAGCTCAGTCAACACCAACACGTGTACCTTTTTTAAATATACATATATCACCAGGATCACATGTGCCTAAAAAAACAAAAGGATCAAAACTACAAAAGCAAGACTTAACAACTTCAGCTAAATACCACAACAATCACACCACAAAACAGGGAAGAGTCCTTGACTTTGGCTCTTTTAGACACTTTCAGTATCACCTGGCCTCTCGGAAAAAGTCCCCAATTGCAGAGTCGCTTTTTCTCGAGATGCCGTCAAACTTTTCACACCAACATCTGCAGACATGGAGGGAAAGAAAATCGGATATACAGTACAGCCAAAGAGTTTCTGGGCAGTTATTTATTAACGGTCTGTTGGGGGGGGGGGGGTAATAGGCATGGATGAGTAATAAACACATAAAGTGAAAAGCATATGCTCAATTTCTCACTTTTCATTCTGTAAAGTTTCTAAATAAAAAAGGTAAAAGAACAAACAAAATAACGCAGCAACACATTTTGTCAGCATCCACTGAGAACAAGCTCAGTCAACGCTGACTAAATAGGAGCACCCTGTTCCCCCAAAATAAGCAACATTACAAAACTTTTGTTTATAGCCTGGTTAGAAATAAGAAGATAATTTTGATTAATTGTTTACCTTGTTTGCTGGTTTGTTCCTCTAGATCTTGCTTTACGGTGGCAAAGCTTGGTTGAACCCTCTCTGTGACGCTTTGATCCTGAAAAGCAGTTCACACCATCAGGGCCTGTGAAGACTGTGAAGCTTTTTTTTAAGAGTGCATATCAGGAAGTAAAGCTTCTGCTCTGGGTCAGCGTGCCGCCCGGGAGCACAGCAGGCTCTCAGACCGAGCCGGCCTGCCTCTCCGCCAGCCCGTTAGCGCCCCCTACAGGCGGAGGGGGGGCATTTCACGTGAACGTGTGAGTGAGGATCTGTCTCACCATCGGGGCAGGCCTCGGTTCCGCGTCCTCAAAGACAATCAGGGGCTCCGCGCTCTGACGAGGAAACCAGTTGTTTTAGTCCAGGCTGCAACCGAGGCACGAGCTAATAAATAAAAGAATGATCAGGAGGGTGTAGCCTTACCTCGGGGGTGTCGGGTATGTCCTCTTCAGGTTGCAGGAACCCGGGCAACAGGGCCGGGGGGAGGCTCTCCGGGAGAGGGTAACCATTCTTACGAGCCACTATCAAATGAAAGGCTATGCAGAACTCGGAGAAGGTCAGGGCTCCATCCCTGTCCACGTCGCTCAGCTCCCTTAAAAAGAAAAAACAGTTCTCATTACAGAAAAGCTGCATCTAAACACAGTATATCGACGAAATCTAACCCTGGGACTGTCTTATTTATGTGTGGGATTTAATGTTTCGGTAGTATTCAGTATAGATTGGTAATAGAAGATAAAAACTAGAACAAGTTAATACTTTAAATGGTGGGAAATTGACACTGAAATATGATCCAAACCCCCTTTTTTCCACATCAGACCTGAGTGTTCTCTCCATTTAACTTTAACTGACCTCAGACTAAATAACCCTGTTAGTGGATGTCTCATCTAATTTTTAAGCTCTATCAAAAAAAACCCAAACAAACAAAAAAAGAATATTGTGTGAATGTGTGCAAGCTTAAATATATATTTGGCTTCATTCAGCTTTCTTGTACTTATGCTAGGCTGAATCGTTATCAATTTGCTCCTGATGTTTACAGAAAAGCACAGCATGATCTACACGCCTCTGCTGGTTCTCATATATAATTCAGTACCTAAAGAGCACACACAACTTATTCTAGTGGAATATATCTAAAATCTCCTTGAAAAGCTGCTAATGTGATCATTAATTAATAAGCATATAAGTGTGTTTTTTAAAAAATTTTTTATCTTTTCCTATCTTCTCCTATTTTTTGTTATGTGAGATCCACACCAATAGAGTTAAGGTTCCCATCAAAGCTTCCATTTGTTCTGGTTCTGCTGTCAGACAGTCTTAAAAAGGCCATGTGTCACATGACACAAACACACAGGAGCAACTAGCCTAAATCCAAGCAAACTACGAGGAAACAAAGAGAGGGCAAAATGCTGTCTGCCCCCAAACACTGAAGCTTTTCGAGCCCCAGTTGTCATCTTTGTGCTGAGCTGCGCCAACCATAAAGCCATTAAAGGGCTTTCAAAGTTCTCGTCTACAAACAAAGAGTAATAAACACAGAGAAAATTAAACGGCGCAGGGCCAGATTCTGCAGCTCAAATTAATTTAATGTAGAGAGCTGCTCGGTCAAGAGGAAAATGATCAACGGGGGATCATGAGCCAGTTCAAAATGTTCCTGTGCCCGTTCCAGATGGCACGCCGAGGCCCTCCGCTGACAAACCGCCAACTGACCCCGGAGAGGAGCGGGGGCAGATGTTAGCATGAGTCAGCGCTTACCAAATGTGAGACAGCTCTGTTATCGGGAGCTTAGATTTAGTGAAGAAGGTCTTCGCCACGGCTCCTGCAAAGAGAACAAACAGCGCTTTAAAAAAAACACAACAACTAAACTAAAGCAACCGGAGTATCGGTCATGAACGGGCATGGTGGGGTCCGTACCGAGGATCAGCGCCCCGAGGTCGGGCTGAAGGCTCTTGAACTGATTGGTGTAATACTCCAACTGTTCCGCCGTGATCCTCCAGGGGTCGTCGTCGGAGTGGTCCACCGCAGCCTGCTGATCCAGCCGCTCCACCGAGGGAGCCTGAGCAATCAAAAGGCCAACGGCGTGTTACAGAGATGAACGCACGCTGGAGGAAGGTTTCCACCTGCCACATAACCCAGCCATCCATTATCGTAACCGCTTATTCCCTAATGGGGCGGAGGACTAGAGCCCATCCCCATGGTCAGTGAGCGAGAGGCAGGGTACACCCTGGACGGTACACCAGTCTATCACCGGGCCACACAGCAGAGACACACAGAGACAAACAACCACCCAAACTCGCAATTTGGAATGTCCACTCAACATGCAGGATTTTGGACTGTGAAAGGAAGCCGGAGAACCCGGAGAGAACCCACCCAGACACAGAACTCCGCACAGAAAGGTCCCGCTTCCCCCCAGGGACTCGAACCCAGTACCCTCTTGATGTAAGGCAATGGTTCTAACCACCCATGCTATATAGTGTATATACGATACCAAACATAGAAGCAGGATTTAAAGGTATATCAACAAAAAAAAAGGGTGTCTGTACCCGGGCCATGGCCGGATGCTCCGCAGCGGGCTGACCTCCGTAGCGGGCGGGCGACGGATGCTGCTCCGGCTGGACCGCCCGCCGCGGGGAGCGCTGGCTCTCATAGGCTGAAGGACAGGAGAGGAACACACCTTATTGCAGGGGAGGAACCTGAGTCTGACATGCAAAGGCTTCCCGGCTCATTACCCCTCAGCAAAATATGCAGTTCTGACAGAATAACAGATCTGAAGATCAAATGGAGGGGGAGGAGCACCAGCGCATGGAGGAAGGAGCAGGACGCTAACATGGAGTTTACTCTCATTGCAGCCCGATGCACAGAAAAGCCAGCACTGTCAGTTCTGAGTCCGGAATAATTCAGTTTGTTCCAGAAAAAGCGACCAAAAAGAGCCCAGGCTGGCCTACCGGTGTGCGCGTCCACCCCGTTCCTCTGCTGGGCGTAGGGGTAGCGTCGGTAGGTCAGAGGAGAGTGCGATGGGGAGGAGCACGGGGATCCAGGAGGGGACCAGGACTCCTGTCAGCACGGGGACCGGAAAAACTTCAGTTACATTTTGAGCACAGGCGTTAAAAAACGCACGTTCTTTCGAAATGACGCTAACACCAGAAAAACGGAGTGGGTATAATGGAAGTGTGGCTGAGACATGTTCAGGGTGTGGTAATGCCAAAGGGGCATTGGTCCACTCCACTGTCCTGAGTGGGCTTTTCTGGGACGAGGTTAAAGGAGCTGAAAGAATGACATGCTTTAGAAAGGGAAAGTTGTCAGTACTTGAAAAAGTACTGCTGGGACTATTCAAATGGTTTTTGGATAAGTTTGATTTAACAGAAGACCCTGAAGATGACTTATTATATATAATCTGTTGACGTAAACCGATGAATGAATAGTATTTATTTGTAAATCAGAAAATTTAGTGCGCCACAGTTTCTTTGTTTTTGTTTGTGTGTTTATATATATTCTCATCTTCCGTTCATGTTTCCGTACGTATCTTGTTTTCTTGTTTATTATCTATCCTTTTTTGTGTGATACAATTTACACCAAATGGTGATATGAAGCTGTATTGCATTGTATTATACTTGCACATATAATCAGTAACCACGTTGTTCTAAAAAAAAAAATAAGTGAGTTCTTTCCAGCTGTTTGTATGTTTGTCCTCTACAGTCCTTGTCAACCACTGTGCCTCCAAAGAGGGATTAATACAGCTGTCAACCAGCTCTAATGACTCAAAATTGTACTAGACTTGAACTCAGTCATCTTTGGTTGGAAAGACGGATACCCCTTCCCGCTCTTACTCCTTAGTTTAAGCAGAAGAACTTCGAATTTCAATTTGACCCCATAAAACGAACAAGGCTCGGCGTTATCTAATCTCTCAATAAAAAGTCATTTCCACAGAATATTGCACCACGCAGCTCCCTTATAATTTCCTGCATGTGTCTTTAGGTCTCGTTACCTTGTGGTCTGGCGCGCTGGCCTCCAGGCTCCTGAAGCAGCTGCGCTCGGCCGGGTTCCAGGGGACAGGAGCGGTCGCGGGCCCACACGGAGCGGGCGGAGCGTCTCCACCCGGGGGGGCCGCGGCGTATCGCATCTCCGGCTCATTCTGCAGCCCCGCAAATCTGGGCAGAGGTAGATCTACACAGACATTAGATCAGAGCGGTCAGTTTCTATTTTTCATTTGATTTTTATGTTTTTGTTTAGTTTTTTTGCTTGAAACGGATTTAAAATGAATCATTTAGGATATATAAAGATTATTCTTTTTCGGGACATTTTGAAAAGAATTACTTGTAACCTCTTCCATTGTGACCTTTGCTACAACTAGAAAAGGATTTAAGGAATTAGTCACCATGAGCTTCTTATGGGCCTTACACAACAAACCGGAGTGCATTCGAGCCTTCCAAAAACTTCCACATATAATCCATCCAACTATGCAGCGCCACAGAGAAAACAGATTTTTGTCTTTGGCTGGGCTTTGACTGATCGTGCGGCACTTCTAATAAGGACAAACCCACTTAGTTCTTTCCACGCGACTCGCCTATTCAACCAGATTAGCGCAAATCCGCCATGTTAAGATAATCTCCTGATCCCTTTTTTTTCCTTTTTTTTTTTTGCTCCCATAAGACGGCTCCTCCTTTGAGCAACAGACTTACTGGCGGTTACGCTCTCCAGGCGGATGGGCAGACCTGATTGGGCAGCCGCGAGGAGTTTCAGAGCCACGTAGAACTGAGGAGTACCAAAGTAACCCAGATGCTTGGCTCCACACACTTCTGTCACCTGCAAAGGAGGAATTGTAGAATTACAGTGAGACTAGAAGTGCTTTGTAAGCCAGCCTGGAAAATTGGGGAAAAACAAACAAACGGAACACACTGCATCCAGGTGATGCAGTGTGTAAAATCAAGAATTGTGTATACAGGGTGGATCTGGAGGAAAGGGTGTGCGTGGGATGAGCAGCCCAGTGGGACCGTTTATCCTGCACTCTTTTGATTGGACGTCCAATGACTGCTTTAGGGGGACTAAAGAAGATTAAGGTTTATGGGACAATCAAGAAAATACAAATCACAAACGTACAGTCAAATCAAATGTCCGTCCACACACACACACAGACACACACATGCACACACACACTCACTCTTCAATTAATTTCTACCAGCGCTCCAATACTATTTCTGATTCTTATATTCAGTTTCAGGTCATTTTCCTGTAGGCAAAGTTGGATTTTTATATAAAATTAAGTTGCAGTAAGACTATTAAATTATTTTTAATGTGGCTCTATGTTTGGTTAAAATCGCATGGGGGGAAAATGCTGTTAAACATAAAAAACTGGTTCTGCCGTTCCTGCCGGTTAGCTTATCTTAGCTTAACTTTATTGGTTGGGAATAAGAGACACCAGTGGTAGACAAACGTAGAAGTTGGAGACGTGCTTTAGGAAGATAAGAAGTTGAAGCCATTGCTTCTTGTCTTTTCTCTGTAGTCCAGACGGGGTTGTTAAACTAACAATGCAATAATAAAAGAGACAGAGAGCTACCAACTGTCCGTTAGCTTAAACCTGCATTCACACCGGTCAGCCCAATAACCCCCTTGTGTGGTTTTGAAATGGCTGTTTTCCAATTAAACATTTCTAAAGCAACTCTATTTCTAAAGTAAAGGTATTATAAACTCGTTTGGAATAACTGTTAGCATACTCAGCTAATCAACTGGAGTCAGTGGGTTAAGCTAACTTGTGATTGATTAAATCAATCACTAAGGTGGTCTTCCTTTAAAATGTAAGGCGTTTAGGTCGACTTTTGCCCTGCAATTGACATAACTCTCAAACTAAAGTGGACTTCATGACCCCTAACTTAAAATAATCTCAACAGCTTGAAATACTAACACCGACTGTTAGCTTTACAACAAGGTGAAAAATTCCAGAGGCTGTGTGTTCTTGTGGCAACAATGGATTAGCACCAGCTGACACATTAGCTGTCTAAAAACAAACAAAAAATGGCTGTGAGTGACTCACTTGACAGCATTACTGCATACGAAATGAAAAACGTTAGCTTTGATTGTCTGTTAAAAATAAGAATGACATGGGGTGGTGGGGGATTAATTCCCATGGTCTAATAAGGCTATGGACTAGTTAAGTGCATGTGGCTCCTGCTGACTTATGAGAGATTATTTATGCTTGACCTGCATTGTATTCATTTAACAGCTTTCACATGGACAGGACATGCAAAACAAGTGCTGTCGCTTTAGATCCTGAACCCACGGTGGAGGTCAGGCCTCCTGATTTGTCAGTCTGTGCACACGACGCCTGTAGGGAGGGAGTGATAACGAGACCATCTGCAAAGGTCTGGAAGAACCAGACAGACTGGTACGATCTACGGCCTCAGGAGGAACGTTCTGTCAAGCATAGTCTCATCACTGGTTGGATTTGGACAGTTCCTTTATTCCAAAGTAATAAAATGACCATTTTAAGAATCGCCGAATATAGTCTGGTACCATAAAGTCTTCAATTCAACTCAAACCTGACGACATCCATTTTGAGGTGATTACATTTGTGACTAAAAGATTTTTTGGGTAATTTGAATTAAGCCCCCATACGACAATGTATCGGACTGGATGGATGTTTGTTGCTTTAAGTGGGAAAGCTCAGTTTTGTTCGGTTACATGAGCACGGATCCACACCCTTCTAACGGGAGCGTTATTGAACCCGGACGCCACTTCGTTCTGACGCCAGTCCGACCGGTTTGGCAGCTGCGTCTGCAGGTAGCGGAAAGGCCCCCATGGAACAAATAAAATGCCACAGGGAACATTCGCTTAGTCGGCAGTGCAAACAACAACCAATTGCAGCGCGGTGTTAGAACTGGGCTCTAGTAACTCACTTTAGCGTCGTATGCTATAACATAATCCATGTTAATGACTATACTCTTGTCTTAAACTCTCTGGGTGTGCCCATACACCCTCTTCTCTCTCTGATTCAGTAGATACACGTCTTCAAGGTCAACACACACGCACACATTTCAAAGAAATCTGCACAAATTAGGACCTGGCCTGTTCATGTCAGAGCTGACTGGCCAATAAGACTCGGTCGCGTCCAGTCCTCCTTTTGTAAAGGGGCCGGCCCCGCCCAGAAGATAAATGCCCATCACACCCGGATCTCGGGGCTCTCAGGGAGCAGATCCTCAGGGAGCTTTGTCGGTTAGAGCTTTACTTGTGACCAATAATGTCATATTTGTACTCTTGATCTACTCTGGTTCATTCTCAGACTTTCAACTAACAGCGTCTGTGAGAGAGACAACCGATCTTCCTGCGTCAGGAGGAAAGTGTGACGCGTTTCTAGTTCCCTGCTGCCGAACCCAGCTTTGACAAAAAGGGTCATTCATCAGTCTGTCCGGTCAGCTCAGGCCTATCATGAATTATTCACAAAGCAGATGATGTCAAACGCCGGCCATTTAGTTGTTTTTTTCCGACACAACCCGGGGACCCTGAATCCCACCATGAGGAGGACGTAAAGCTTTTCTCTGATGCTGGGTGACCTGATAGACCCCCCCCCCCGACCCTGCAGGCATCCTGCCACAGGGCCGAGTCCAGCTCAGAAGAGCTGGGTGTCAATAACCCCCACCATCCCCCCCACCCCCGTGCGGAGGTGGCAGCGCTCCAGGCCGGGCAGGAAGGAAGCGCAGCTCAATGCCAAACTTCCTGACGACCCACACAGACACACAATAGGCCGCCGCCGGCCGGGTGGCTGCCGGGGCTCCCGGGGACACGCGGTGCCACGAAATGGAGGCGGCAACAACTCGGTGTTGTTCACCCGAGCTGGAAAAAAAGAAAAAAAAGGTGTTTCTGTTCCTGCGATGGGTCAGCAAAACAACTGCGCCGCCGTGTTCAGCCAGTGAAAAGGCCACTTATCGCTGACCGTCAGGGGTCGGCCCCTTACAGAAAAACACTGTAAGAAAGAAGGGCGTGTAGCTTTTTTTATCTAAGTTTTTAAGACAGTTTATGGTCTTTTCCTTCCGGTGTGGGCAGCCATTATTTCACGTGCTGCTCACCGAGCTGCAGACTTTTCTCTTCCTGCACATCTCAATGCTCTCTGAGAAGGGTTACACGACAGAAACAAGCGATTTGTCGTCCCACCCGACGAGGAAAAAAGGACAGAAGCCCCCGGTGACGTCATTGCTGAGACCGTTCGTTACCTGTGCTGCTGGAAGTGTTGGACATGGAGAAAACAAACGTCTGCTGCTGGGCCTATAAGGGCTGTGTGGGCCATTTTTCCTTAAGAAAAAGGGCTAAGCCCAGCTTTGCAGCGTTCCCAGGTGCTTAACCTAATTTCTTCTATTTTAAACCGTCAGTTCACGAGCCCGGAGGTCAGAATAAAAAGCTAAACATCACGGGAATTTGTACTCCTTGAAAAGGGGCCTTAAAAAACAAAAACAAAAACAGAGAGCTACGGTCCGGCGTGAGGTCATTTGGGTGATTTTTGACTGCTAATGGACCCAGCCTCGGTGCCAACCTTCACGCTTTGTAAAACTTCCTCTCCCCACCACAAATTACAACCAACGAACCCCCACCGTACAAACCTGTAAACTCCCATCTGAGGACAAGCTGACCACTAGAGACCAAATGCACCGCTATATAATGAGGCGGCTTCCTGTACAACAAGGGGGTGTTGGGGGGGGGGCAGGAGGTGTGTGAAACCTGTCTCCCCTCACACACACACACACACAGTTGCACACACACACTCACACACACAGACGCACACACTGGAAATATGACTCAGAGGAACACACTGGGAGGCCACGGGTGGATCACTGAGACCCTGCTGACCACTGAGGTTTGGGGCCCAGCAGCCTCTCACACCTCACATCACGCACACACGCACGCAGGCAGACACGCGCGCGCGCGCTCCCGGGAGACTCACTTTATGCAGGGCTTCGGGGGGCAGCTGGGACGCGGTGAACAGCTCGGCCACTTTGCCGGACGACAGCCTGCCCGAGGCGTCCGCGCGGCACAGCGCGCGCAGCCCCGAGTAGAACCTGTGCTCGCGCTCGCTCAGGGAGAGGAAGCCGGCCCCGGACGCCGCCGCCGCCGCGGATTCCTGATCCATTGAGCTTTTTCTCCTGACGCATGGAGGGACCTGCCGGGAGAAGAGCCGCAGCCAACACACACATCAATACATCCCAGACTCCGGGCCGGCGGAGAGAAGGGAGGAGGGT
This sequence comes from Menidia menidia, assembly GCA_907169785.1. Taxonomy (NCBI): domain Eukaryota; kingdom Metazoa; phylum Chordata; class Actinopteri; order Atheriniformes; family Atherinopsidae; genus Menidia; species Menidia menidia. Next base: position 5,515,323 of record CAJRST010000002.1, read on the forward strand.
GGTGGTGTGTGTGTGTGTGTGTGTGTGTGTGGTGGGGAGGCGGGGGGGGTGTTGGCAAAGGCGGTGAGCGGGATCACCTCTTACGGCAGCGAGCAGTGATCCCCGTGGAAAGCAGACCGCCCGCCCGGCTCCGGCTGGTCCACTCCTCCCTATTGTGGTCGGTTGTAGCACCGCCGGCGGCCGCCTGCAGGGGGCGCCAGAGCCCGGAGAGACGGAAAAACCGCTCCGGACAGAGGGACGTGTTGATAACGTCATTTTGGTTTAAAGAAAATAATATTAAATAAATAAATGTTTATTTATTTGATTTAGTATTTCTTATTTTTATATATATTATTTTTTCTATTTTTTATTTTATTTATTTATTCTTTTTTATCGAACTTGTAATCTTGCATGTAAATAACGTAATTTTGGTTTAAAAAATATAATATTAAATAAATATATATATATTTATCCTATTTTGTATTTCTTATTTTTATACATATATATATTTTTTCTATTTTTTATTTGATTTTTTATTTTTTTTATCTAACTTGTAATCCTGCATGTAAATACGTAATTGAGAAATAAAAATATAGTGATCTCTGACTGAACAACCCAGACTGAAAGTTATACTGCACGTGTGAATGGAATGACTCGCTATTAGGGAATTCGTTTTGTGTGTGTGTGTGTTTTTTTTCATCCCGTGATTAACAAACGCCTCAGTTGAATCTTTTAACAGGTCAGCGCAACCAAGCAAAACGCGATCCATCTTTTATTATAATGTTCCAAACAAACGACTCCGGCTGATTTGAAATAATAACAAAATCATACCTGCTGTTGAGGTAAAACTGGGCCAGGTGAAATAACACACACTTCCGGCCACACACAAGAAGAAAACAGATCTCTTGAGTTGTAAAAGTTATTTGATTGCACATAATTGGTTCTTGTAGTGCCGTAAATGAGTCAAACTGCCCACAGTCAGGGTGGTTAATGTTTGTTCTGTTTCTTTCCATTTCCTGCCAGTCATTTCAGTATTTTTTTCCTTTATATTGGCTTCATTGTTAAGAAAACAGAGACAGTGTTTAAAAAAATCTGTTTAACTGCCCCCCCCACCCCTTCTATTTTAGAATACATTATTTTAAAGTGGAGCCTTATATTACTGAAAGCTTTACTATATTTTTTTATTTAAGGAAGGAAAAGCTTATTTTGCATGCTTTCATTTAATTATTTTTCGCTGTCAATTTATGTCAATTAAGAGTGGACAAAGCCAAAGCCAGCTTTGGGGATAAAACATTTTCAAGTAGCAACATCACTGCATTAGATAACAAATTTCTCATTAAAATCTTCATCATTAAAAGGAAGGACGGGAGCATCCTGTCCAGAGTTTATCGGATAAAACCATTCCTGTTTCCGATCATCCTTTTGCAGAATTCATGACCTGGCTCTCCAACCCGCCTCTTCCCCGGAGCGGCATCTCTCTCACATCCCAACAATCCTCCTCACTCAGAGCGAGCTTCCAGGTCTTTGTCAGAAACCGTAGAGGAATCCCAGTCCTCGACTTTAAGAAAGTGTAAAGCTCACTGTCTGCCCCTTTAGCGGACTCTAATCCGCTGGACAAAGGCAAAACGTGAGGTCTAGGGGTCGGTTTGTGATTCTAACTGCTGATGGTTCTACCTCTGGCTTCATCACAGGTCATGTGTCCTTTACAGAAGATGGAGGACTCCCATTGTTCCTCATGTGGGAGTCTGTGCTCACCTGAAATTCTTCTCAGTTAAGTTGCTTTGCTTCCAGAAGCATAAACATACAGCTGAGCCTTTTTGGTGTTTGCTTTGTGTTCTTTCTCATCTTCCAAAGTTCTTCTCATGTCCTCCTTGGCAGAAACTCAACATTTGGACAGAGGTGCAAAGTGCATTTTTTTATTCCCGTAACAGGGCTCTTTCATTGAGTTGGCAAGGCACCATTTTGATATATCTGGAATGGGTTTCAGAGGTTTTATTTCACGGGCGTTGTTTGTTTTATGAAAAACACTTTATGGGAGCAGGCCATCCTTTACAATCACACGGAGCACAGTTCAGCCAGAGGGTCTGGTTCGATTTTAAAACTGAAAATACGATCTGCCCATTGAAAAATATGATAAATGTATTGTATGGATTTGGTGTGACCCCGCCTCTCGGCCCTTGTCAGCTGGGATAGGCTCCCCCCCCAATGACCCCGTTGGGCCTAAGCGCCAAAGAAAATGGACGGATTAAAGTAGATTAAAGGATCAAAAATGGAAACGTATCCCTTAGTCAACATTGTTTTTCATTAACTGCTGTGGAGTACTATCCACTGTAGGCGGTTGAACAATTAACCAAAGAGGCTGTCGGGTTAAATGGATGATTAACCTTACACATACAGTCTGGCTCCTCTGAGAGGTTTTGATGATTTACTGAGACTTACACTGGGAATATTTTATACTGAGAACGGATGCGACTTGCCAAAAAGAAATGCTTATTCAGACACAGAGTAGCAGTGGGCCGTAACCGGGGTACGGCCAGACCTCGGTTTGGTCTCACACGGGAAAGCAGACGCCATTTTTTTCTGGATTATTCAGCAGGTTTGGTGAAAAGCCTCACCCCTGTTTGGATAGTAACGTTTTTGTTTTTTTGTTTCAGGGCTTTTTGAGAGTGTGTGAGACGCTGGGTCACACGAACAGAGGCAGTCCGAGCACTGTGTTTTGTTTTTCTGGGGGGGGGGGGCACCCGTCTGGCTCCTCTGAGCAAACAGGAGCAGGAGGAAACGGCCGGAGCCACTTGACCGTGTCCAGGCAGTGGCGGGCACAGACTCCCGTTTGGCGGCCGGAGTGGGTGTGTCCCGGTTTAACCATTAAGCTCCGGACGGTTAAGTCCCCCCCCCTGCTGACCTCCTCAAGTCACTGAACACTTTTGGAGTTTCACCTGAGCCCTTCCAGTTTGTTTGCTGCTCATCGTCTGGGGAAATGTGGGAAAGGATCGTCCTCCTCTTGTGTCTGCCTTCTGCTGTGGTAGCGCAGCTCTGTGCCCCAAGTAAGTCACTTTTTATTTTGATTATAAATTATGATCAAGATCCTTTTCTATTCACGCTCAGTCAGACCAGTTGTGTTCCTGCTAACTGCGCTAATGTTCCCACAGCCAGTGGTGCGTCTCCTCTAATCTTTTTGCTGAAACACAGCCAGATTACGCACACAGCTGATGTTTGCCTGATTGCAGCTGCTTTAATTACATATAAAAAGTTAATAACATAGAAATATCCTATGTGTTTCCCACTTTAGATGCTCCCAATGCCAACAAAGTCCGACTCAGCATCAAAACGGCTCTTGGAAGTCAAGCTGTAGGTACCTGATTTATTACTTTTCGTCATGTTTTATTTGGTACTAATTACAGCTGTATGTATCAGATTTGTCTCTGTAAACTTAAAGCTCAAGTTCTAGTTTTTTGCCCGTTCTTCAAAAGAAAGGTTGAAACTGCTTCTACTCCCTCAGCTGGTTTACAGCAATCTTCAAGCTTTGTCACAGATTCTTGGTCAAACTCAGGTCTGGGCTTTGTCAAAGCCAAATGTTTCCCCTTAAAGCACTTCAGCATTGCTTTTGCAGAATGCTTGGGGTCATTCTAACTCAAAGTTGTGAACCTCTGTTCTAGTCTCAACTCTCTAAAGGCTGACATGAGTTTTCCTGAAGAATTATCCTATAATTACCACCATTTATCACGGTCTCGATTCCCTTCGATTTTAAAGACTTCCCGAATGGCTGAAAATCCCCACAGCAAACTGCCAACACCTCCAACCCAGTATGGGTCCACTTATAACAGATATACATCGTGATCATTCAATACTGAAATTATACATAAACGGAGGTGCAACCGAACAGGAAAGTGCTAAAAGGGTGAGGGAATTCTCAAGTGAGGACGTGAACAACCACTTTTTCCTCCTCATAATAACTGAAGTCCTTCAGTTATTATTAAAAATGGGTGCCAAATTCAGATATCACACAGGAAATACTCAAATAATGAAAATGACATAGGTTCTGTTTTAAAAAGAAGGGGATAATTGACTTAATGGTAAAATTACATGTCAGAAAAGTTGGTGAAAAGGGAAAAAAATTGAGGTGTGCGTTAGTGTACGCAGCAGATTGTGACGTCGGAGCTATTTTTTCTCAAAAAGAAACGTGTTTTTCACAGATGGTCTTGATTATTTCAGCAATAACAAATTCTGTCTTGGCTTCATTACAATAATGAATTTGTGTTTAGCTGGTCCTGCTTCAGTCCACACATGTCCCAATGAAACCACAAGAGTTTTGCACAATTTTCAAAAACAAATATGACATTTCCATTGCTGCATTTGCGGTGTTAAATGTTTAGGATGTGCAAATAATTTCACAGTTCAGCTCAAAACTACAAAACTGGATAAAATGCATCGTAACAAGCGTCCAGTTTTCTGTGAATGTTGTCTATAAATCTCCTCCGAGTGCACGTGACTGCTTTGAATGAGAGCAAGGTCCATCTCGTAATTTTCAATATCTTTCACATAAATTCACAAAACTGTTTTTGTTGCAGTATGACTGGAATGACGACGAAATGTTCCTTTTCCAAGCGACTCTGGCTTTTGCCATGAGGAACCACATCCAGGGACAGGAGTTCAAGTGAGTATCCTCCTCCGGGTTCAGTATTTCCTGCTTCTTGTTTTTGTTTGAGGGTTGCCAGTATGAAACCCGAGTCATGTTTTATGAGTGACGTGTTGTTTTGAACTGTCTTTTGAAACAGCGTGTCGAACGTCATCGTGTGTAATGAGACTCAGAGAGTGTCCTTTTGGTTTGTGGTGACGTCGCCGCTGGACCCCACGCGCCTTATTGGCAAAAGAGACGTGGAGCAGGCTGTGAGGTAATCCAATCACCACATGACGCGGAGAATCTAAATATTGAAAACGTCAACTTACATCTCGTTACATCATCTCTCCAGACTGCCCAGTGGGGAGACGGTATTAAATTATCCACAGGAATCAGCCGTACACCCTCACATCTGCATAATGCTGTTTTTTTCTCATTATCTGGTGGGAGATGGTTAATAACTGATGTTGATTTAATGAAAAACATGAACTCAAATATAATATTTGGTAAACATTGGAAAAGTGGAAGTTGTATTTACACATTTGCAACTTGTAAATTCACAATTTCTCTGACACCAGGGAGGGCAAAACCCAACAGAGCTGACCGTGTTTGATCTAAATAATCTTTCAAAGTAACATTTAGAAACCTCAGATTAAACCAAGACCAAACAACATGGCGGATGCCCCTTTTTATTAGCCAACCAGCTTGTCATCAGCATCCAGGAAATGCCAACGTTAACACCAGCTGTGCGTGTCTGTACAAATATAAGTGTTGTTGTGGTTAAATTTGCTAAATATAGCTTCTGTGTGCTACTAAAGAGCTTCAAAATGATTTAACCAGCCTAAAGCTGACCAGCTTCCCCAGTCCTCTATTATAGTTCAGTCACTGTGGCATTGTGGAGAGCAAGAATATGAAAATCGAACTGTTGTTTGTATCCCTAAATCATCTACATTTATGCAAAGGTCAAAGGTCATATTTGAATGGTGAATTCCACTTGTATTGGGATAAAGTTATGGTTGCTCTCTCCCCTTTAGAACTTATAATCCTGTAATAATAATGTAATAATTACTGTCTCTGGCTGTAATTCATAAAAGGGAATGAGTTCATTTTTTAATTTTTTAAAAATATCAGTAGAGCTGATGGCCAGTGATCAGCCACAGTAGTTTGGTTGACTGAATTGAAATTATAACTGACTGTGGTTCCTTGTCATCATCGAGAGAAGGCCGCCGTTGACAGAAAAGTGCAGATTCATCGTCTTAAATGCCTCCTTCCTGTCCTCTGCTGCACAGAAAGTCCAGGCACCGCCTGAACAGCGCCTTCCTGCTCTCCGACGCCACTCTGGAGTTCGTGGGCGTCCCCCCCACGCTGGAGGGGCCGGCCCAGCCCGACACCCCGCCGTGGCTCATCGTGTTCGGCGTGGTCATCGGCCTGGTCAGCGCCGGCATCGTGGCCCTGCTGGCGTCCTCGGTGGCGGAGAGGAGGCGGTGAGGCGGCAGAATTCTGAGCCCCGTCACGGGGAGAGAGACGGGAGCTGACCTGTCTGGGTTTTTTTGTGTTTTTTTTAATCCAGCAAGAAGAACAAGGTGACAGAGGAGGAAGACGAGGAAGAAGAGGCAGACGCACGGGGGAAAACGCTGGAAAACGGCTCCGCCACGGAGGGTGTTTATAACGTGACATTCTCAGATGAGGAACGGTTCACACAGATGTAAAAAAAAACAAATTATTTCTCTTATGAAGCTGCTTTGTTTGGAATTCGTTGCACTGATTGATATATTGGAATGTGCAAAGTCATGATTTTTTCCTTTGAGGAACGTCTTTTTTAACGTTAATACTGAGAGATGATGAACTTTAGCTCCCCGTGTATCAGGATGAGTGTCCCTCATCATTATATCACCAGCGTGCCCTCTCTGTGAGGAATCTTGTGAATCTCCAGTAATCATTAGCAAGAAACCGAGAAAAACACAAACTTGCTGTGGAGCGGCTATTTTTCTAGAGGCATTAATCTGTCAGGAACTGCCGAGTCAGCGCTGTAAAGTTTTAAGATGATGGGAGACATAAAGTCCAGCTGTGGTCAGTATAAAATTGATGGTAGGCGGACACTACAGCGCCCCCTGTGGGCCGTTTGGGAGTAAAGCACCAGAGTTTTCTCCTGTTTTCGGCCATTTTTGCCCACGGATGTAAACAAACACGCCTACTCCTGAGAAGCCACCTCTGAATGAACACACAATGGAAGTTCATTTTTAAGAAAAAGGTATGCCTCAATTAATCATCATTCAGGTTTATTTGAACCGTTTGAAAATCGTAAGTGACACTGACAGTCAGTTGAAAGAATGAGGTAAATGGATGAATCACAGTCATCAGTAAAGGTCCAAATCAGATGGAAATCTGGTAACAATTTTTGATTTTTCACCTCCATCTGAACACGGCGCCGCAAAGTCCACAGTTATCCAGAGAAGACATTAGAGCTTATTCGGAGTTTCAGGGTCAAAGGTTGTCCACAGTGGCTCATCTCAGGAATCTGCTGCTCTTCCTCTGCCAAGGAGGGAATCCAGCATCAAACACCACAAAAACAAATGGAAGAAAAAATTGGACCACTACAAAAAAACAAACAAACTTCAGTCTCACAAACCGACACTGTGATAAAATAAGCCAGCAGTCTTTTAAAAACTTTCAAGCATCTCCCATGTGACTCATGTCAAAGGCCCAACACAGAAGCCGAGTTTTCTCCACGTCTGAATGAATTTATCAAATTGAAACTTAAAAAAAAATCACACATTCACACCACGTGGAGTATGTTAGCTAAATAAAATTCAACAGTGTAGAGTCTGAACTAAAAACCACATTGCGGAGGCCGACCGAACCCTTGTGACTGGGAGTCTTATTCATCTGGAGTATATCACAAGAAAAAAAAAAAAGAACAAAAAGCCGGCTAAGTGTGTCAGGGCTGTCCTTTGATTCTGCTGGAGCCGCTGCTCTCGGCTCTTCCGTTTTTTTTTTGTTTTAAACCCCCACAGAGCTGTGGTGGATGCATTCCACATGTGCAGCTTTAGGTGGCACCATTGTTCTGCTGCTTTTTCCTGGGGAAAGAAAAAAAAAACTGACTGACTGTTTTTTCTCTCTCCTGGAAACATGAGTTTGGAATGCATGCATTTCCAGCCATTTTTTTAAATGTGATGTAAATTCGTGATTGGTTTAAAATAAAGAAAGAAGACGGCTCCACATTGGATTTGACATCTGCAGCCATCTCTTGGTAAACATTCCCACAGCTTGCGGTCAGAAGTAAGCTGCAGTTATTGCTCCTCTTTTCTCCGTTTTCCTTCCCTTAACCCTTCAGTCCAGCTCCCCCCTTCAGCACACATTTCCTCTGACCATTTAAAAAAAAGTCAGATTTAGCTCTGAAAGCATTCCAATCAATTTCAGAGGGACGAATGATTAAAGCCTTAACATTCCCTACTCAAGGGAGTAGGAATAATTACAAAAAAAAAAACAGCCAAATGCATTTAAGTGTAACACTTAAAACAATGTTGTTATTTCAGCACCTTTCAGAAAAATAAATGCTTTTAGAAAAAAAACCCAAACCTGACTGGCTGTCAGATTCCTGAATAAAATGATGTATTCTGTGAGTGAATCATTGTTTGCCTCCTGCCTGCGTTCTGGGCTAATCACAAAAGCGATGTCAGCGCCGCATAATAGCTTTTGCTGTTGTTCTGTCTGTTCAAAAAAGGTGGAAGATGAATAGAACTGGACACGAGTCGGAAAAAAACCCAAACACACAAAAAAAAGGGATGACAAATAAGCGTCCTGTGTGTGTGTGTGTGTGTGTGTGGGTGAATTTAAAGGAGGGAACGCTGCATTGTGCTGAGGGTTTTAAACCAAAAGCCGGACTCTTTTATTTCTTGTGCTGTGACCGTCCAGGACCCGCTGTGCTTTTCCTGGAACGGTGGTGAGTTCAGGGTCTCGTGATGTAAAGGAAAAACGGCTCGACTCCGTCAACACGTGGCAGTGAAATCTTTGCCCCGCTTCCCTCGCGAGGCGTTCGGAAATTCCTCAACCCGGATGAGCGCAAACGCGTTCCCAATCCGAACATTTCCGTGTGGGGCGCCGCCGTTAAAACTATCAATATTAAAGATCGCATTTCCTTGTCAATATTTCACGAGGCCTATTTTCTAACAATGCAGCTTTCAGGATTTAGAATCAATATTTAAAAAAAAAAAAAGAGAAAAGAAAAAAAAAAGAAGTTAATTTTTCATAACTTTGGCTTTGAAAGCCCCCAAGTGCATTATTAATATCAGTTAGGAGATCAGTGTGAACAGTGGCAGGTTCCATATGCATTATCTAAACACAGTGGAAGTGAAAACTATACACGGCGCCGGCGGCAGGGCGCCGCCGCTATGGCAGCTGTCTGGGTTCACGGGAGAGAGAGAGAGAGAGAGAGAGAGAGAAGGAAACAGGAGGATTTCTGTCAGGTAGTCCTTGCTGTGTTCACCATCCCTTCCCGTCAGACCTTTTCTCCTGCTGGAGTCTAGAAGTCCCATCTCTGCGGTTGCTTTTCTTTGCTCTGGTTCTGCTCCTCCGCCTCTGCCCCCCCTCCTCCCTCCATCCCTTTCTCCTTCTCCTCCGCCTCCCTCTGCCTCTCCTTCCTGCGGTCTCGGATGATCTCCACCAGCCTCTGGAACTTCTCGTTCAGCTCCTCCATGCCCCCGGCCTCTCTCCCGTCCTCCCTCTCCGCCTCGCTCTCCAGGGAGCTGAGGGACTCGGCGCGGGAGTCGCGGCCCTCGAACTCGTAGGTCTGCAGCGAGTCGTAGGGCGGCTGCGACAGGTCAAAGGTCACGCGGTCCAGCCGGATGTTGAGCAGCTCCTCCATGCGCAGCGGCTGCGGGTGGGCGGCGCCCGTTCTCCCCGGCGGGGGCAGGGACCGGGGGGCCGCGTCTTTCCCCAGGAGTCTGTCCACGCTGAGCAGCTGCACCCCCGCCGAGTACAGCCCGCCGCTGCCCCCCCCGCCGCCGCCGCCGCCGTTCACGCACGCCCCCAGGCTGCCGGGGTTCAGCGAGCCCACGATGCTGTAGGGGGCGCTCCCGTCGGGGTAGTTGTGCTCGGAGAGCGAGGGGAAGGAGGAGTCAGTCTCCATGTCGTCGGCCGTGCTGGCCTGGGTCTGGGACGAGCCCGGCCGGCCCTCCTGCTGATTGGACGAGAAGCTGGCGTGGCTCCGGCACAGAGACTCGTAGGTCAGGTCCGCCGGGACGCCGGCCGCCGCCGACTCTGCCCCCGTCGGGTTCGTCTGGGGGGAGAAGAGAACACGCTGACATCCACGGATGGAGGCAAAAAGGGAAAAAAAGAACAAAAAAAAAACATTCTTCCTGAAAAAAAAATAGCTGCAGCTATAATATGGAAAAATTCCTTAGAAGTGATATTCATTCAAAGTAAATGTTCTGAGGCAAGCTCAACCTGGTTTGAAAGCAAAGTGATCTGCTATGACTTCTATAGTCTTAAGTCATGTATAAAAAACTAACTGTCATTTCCATGTCTTTACAAATCAATGGAGAACAAAACACAATCTTCTCCCTACTGAGTCTTAAACTGAATCAGACACAACTCAAAAACAGCTCCTATGTGTGGCCCACCCCTCGGTACCCGGCTGAACCGTTTGTTTTCCCCATTGCTGGATAAATTCCGGATCTTTGTCCTGTGGATGAGCCAGTGTGAGTCCAGCTGCTGTCAGACGGACGGCCTCATGTTTAGCACATGGTGGACTCCGTGACTGCAAAGTGTCCACGGCCGCAGGCTGGAAAGCGAGCCCAAACCATCAGCCCCCCCCCTCCCTGTTTGGCAGTCGCTCTGAAGTATTGGTGCTGACATGCCGCGCTCGCTTTCTCCCAAACATGTTTCCCGGCGTTTCGAGCCCACATCTCCACTTTAGTCTCATCAATAATGACACTTCTCTCCGAATCTCCACTTGTTTTCCGACGCAAACCTGAGCCCTGCTGCCATGTTCTTGTAAGAGAAAAAAAATGGCTTTCTCCTGCAAACAAACCACACATATTCCGTTCTTTTGGTGTTTTTTTTGTTGTTTTGTTTTCTACTTGTCCTGTCACAAACGGGCAGAGTGAACATGCTAACTGAGGCTTGTGGAATCTGGGCTGGTGGGGGCTGGTGGCGTTTGATTTTTTTCGCTGATTCTGTGAAAGGTGTAACCCGCGTGAGCTCATTTCCTCGACCGTGTAAGGTTTGATATGCAATATGAGCGGCAACAGGCTTTTAACAGAAAATAAAAGGGACAATTTCACAGACTCTGTTTCTTATTAATAGAGCAAATAGTGCATTACAAGCCCGGACGAGCCACTCCTGAACCGCACTGCTCGTGCATCAGGAAAAAAAGCCCTTACTTCATTTATTTTTTTCCTTGTTTGGTGTCGATAGGTCCCGTTACATTTCTACTCAGCAGTTTTCCTCCTGGCTCTGATTTCACAACTCAAAAACCTGCATATAGAACGGTTTATTTTCCTCTTCTCGGACCGGTCGAGGGTCTGAGTTTAACAATAAGCGGTGCTGTCGTTTCTATTGCCGTGTCTAATAACCGTTGCTGCACGCAGAGCTTTTATATGCAAATGATTCATTAGGGGGAGTGTCCACATCTATTCACGTCTAACGATCTCGGAGGAAATAGGTTTCCTACGCAAACGTACAACAGCATGGTGATTTGGGTTATCAGAGGACAGCTGTGCACAGAAACAGATGTACAGATGTTGGAAGTACATCTGGACTACCGTGTTTAAGCAGAAGGAGCTTGCACAGATTTACATCCACATACATGAATGAAGAATTTGGGGTTATTTTGGGTAATTAAATTCTAATGATGGGATTCTGTTGAACACATACTGTGTTTTTAGTCTTGTTTTTTTTACTTGACTTTTGTGGAACCTCATTACAAAAAGGTTTCGTGTGTGTTGCTAATGTGAAAACAAATGATCGACAGAGCATCGCAAATATGATTCCACTTGCTTTCTTCTTTGCTATTTTTTGGCCTGTGTTTCCTGACCTTGCTCTGATCCTCTTTCTCTTTTCCACCAGCCGTGTCCGCTCCACCGCTTTCATTACTGTTTGTAATTGTGTTCCTCGCCGGCGCGTTTTCTGCCTCGAAACCGCCGAGGCTGGTCTCAGGGGAGCGCGGCGGCGGCGGCGGCTCAAAGGTGCTCTGCTTGGGGATGAAGAGGGAATTGCCCAAGTGACCTCCCGCGAGCGCTTGGGTGAGCTGGGCCAGCTGCAGGCCTCCCTCCAGCGGCCCGGCCGGGTAGTCCCGGAGGACGGGCAGCGTGTTGACGCCGTAGCAGAGGCGTCCGTACAGCGGGGCGGAGCCCGGACGCTGCTGGGGGCCCAGGCCGGGGCGTGGGTGCCGGCCCCAGCTGTACGTCCTGGCTCTGGGCGCGTTCTGCTGGGTGTACCATCTGCGCCGAGAGATAAGAGTCAGTAAAACGCACACACACACACACACCCACGCACGCGCGCGGTCGCACACAGCCACGAGCCACCACGACAAGGATAAACTTTGATTTTTTTTTTTTTTTTAAATCTTTGGGAGCAGCTCACATGTTCCTGTTGTTGTGCATGTGCTGTATTCTCTGCATGCTCTGCAGGGCGGTAATGTCAAAGGCTGAGGTGTCGGCCTCCCCTCCCCCCTCGTCATCGTAGGATATGATGTTTTCTCTGACATCATCCTCCTCAAAGGGTGAGTGGGAGTCTCGTTTCTGATGCCGTAATGACAGCGAGAGTGCACACACCACTACGGGGCAAAAAAAACAAACAAGAAAACCCACACACACACACACATGAGAACACACTCTTCGAATGCTACAAAGGCAACCTAACAAACACAAGCTCAGCATCTCTCGAGCCGGAAACATATTCTCAGTCCTTTGAAGGTCTTGGGAGAAACGGACAAAACCTACCCAGCAGTGTGGTCACGCAGGCCAGCATGGCCAGCAGAGTGACCAGGCTGAAGATGAGGGACGGGGAGGTGGACGGCACTGGCAGACACACGGTGTGTCTCTCCCACCGCCTCTCCTTCTGCCGGCCCCTGTCCTCGGTCTGCATGCCTCCTTGCAGACATGGGCAAATGGTCACGGTGACCGTGCCAGTGTTGGTCAGACCCGAGGCCCCGTCACGCAGCACCACTGGCACATAGAGGGTGAGCAGGGAGGGGGAGAAGCCAGGGAGCGGCTCCAATCCCGACTGAAGCACCAGACTAGCTGTCACACCTGATAACGTGATGAAAAACACACACACACACACACACACGAGGACATGAAGCGTGATCACAATATGGCAATCATGCATAAGGTTTTGATGTTGACATGTGTCTTATTTCTGCATGTCACGAGAAAAAACAAAAAATCAAACCTCCGGTTTCCTTGACGGTCAGGTTGAGAGCAGAGCTGGACTCTGGAGGGATACTGAAGTGGACGGGGGTGTCCTGTCCTCCCTGGTCTCTGTCGATGGCTCGAAGAACCTGAACTACCTGTGGAGCATAGATCCCAACTCTCTAAGAAGCCAACTTGGAAGTTCAGGATTGTCTCAGCAAAACAAGTCGTCTTCACTGGTCTGTCACTAAAAGCAAATGCTAATACAACTCAAACATTTCTAACATAAGCTGCTTAAGTTCTCTGATTTTAACTCCGAGAATGCCGAAACCTTTCAAAATGCTGTATCTTGCACTCGAGTCTGCTTTATTTTCTAGAATATAAATCAAGCCACTCACTGTTTTTTTATCAAAATGTTTACAATGCAAATGGTCAGATGAAACACAACTAGCAAATCATTTTAACCAAACTTAAGAATGTGCTGGAATGGAATTAAATTGAGGCTGGAATATTCTGTTACATAAGCTTATTACCTAACATTGAGGCAAAAAAAAATAAAAAAATCCCCAGTATACATTGTATGTATAACCGTATAAAACTAAGACAAAATATTCTGCCTCAACTCAATTGTTGAATCGGAGGAAGATGATAAAACTACAGCGTTGACACAAAACTGTTTAGGTTTTCAGACGGAGTCTTTAGAAGCAGCCTAAGAGAGATTGGACAAATAACAAGAGCACAGGCTTGAATTGGATATAGCATCAGGCAGCAAAGCAACTTAACAGAAAACGGACCTGACCGGGGGCACTGGAGTCACATACTGATGTTGTGTACTGTCTGTCCAGCTCTGGAGCGTTGTCGTTCTGGTCCAGCGTCTCTATGGCAACCACAACCCTCGACACAAGATTTGGGTTGTCTTGAGGAAGAAACGAAAAAAAACAACGCTAGTATTTGAAACGACTACGTTTTTCAGCGCTCGGGGAAATGGGACTTCAGCCAGCAGCGTGGCGTTTGCGGGGCAGAGGCGCTGTCGTACCTCTCTGCGTGGCGATGACTGTGATGTTATGCCACTGCTCCTCCTCACGGTCCAGCTCCATCACCGTGCTGATAAACCCCGTGTTGGAGGCGATGCGGAACAAAGCCTCCGGATCAGACTGGGGATCGATGGAGTACCTAACACACCACAAAACAGGCGCTATCAGGAATGGAAAGGGAAAAGAGAGAGAGGCCAGCTACAGGAGTGAGCGAGGGCGTAATGACCACCTGATGTTGGTGCCCTGCCCTGTGTCTGGGTCCACTGCGTGGACCCGGCCAACCGAGCAGATGGGGGGGCAGTTCTCCGACACGTCCAGATGGTACAGAGTCTGGGAAAATCTCGGGGGCTCGTCGGCGTTCAGGACCATGACCTGGACTGTTGCCTGGTCCTTAAAGGGGCCTTTTCTTATGTAGCGCGCGTCTACCAGGGGGTTCATGACTTCCACAGAGAAGGTGTACGAGTTGCAGCTCTCGTAGTCCAGGAGCTGTTGGGTGAAGAACAAAGCATTCTCAATAAGTGGGCGACACTTTACTGAAGGCCTCTCATATATGATTAATATGTTTATATGGACTATTTCTGACCACATACTGTAGAGCTCTTCATTATTCATCTGAAGTCGTTTTCCCACTTTTATTTATCTCTCTTCCATTTGCCACTTCCTTTTATATCTGGCTCTGATAGATTTCTGAGCAACTAATCACCAGCTTCTCCTACTTCTTCGCTCTTAATTTAATACTCTGCAGCACAATAATTATCTTTAAATACCCGGTGTTAATAAAACCCCTTAAATGTGAAAAGACAACCTCATGCCGGGCTGCTTTTAACACGACCTCCTCAATTCAAATGAGCTGCTGTTTTTTTTTTCTCCTTTTTCAAACAGCTGATTTCATGGTTCATAATAACTGCTCATGAATTGTTCATCATAAAGCTGTGATGCTCTGGAACTATCAGCGAGAGAAGGGTGTCTGAAGTGTTTCAAGCCTTAGAAAATGGAAAAATGGGTTCTTTTAAGCATTAACGCCAGACAATAAAGCCTCCTAAAAATGACTGTGTGTCCCTCACCTTGTTGAGCACAATGACGGCCTCTTTGTCTCGTCCGGTTATGTTGAATATTTCCGCCTCCTCTGCGTCCAGGATGGTGAAGTCCAGCTGTGCGTTTTCTCCCAGGTCGGGATCGGAGGCGGTGACACGGCCCACCTCCACACCTGGCGCCGCCAGCTCCGACACGGAGAACGACCACGCACCTGCCGGGGTTGGAAAAACAATGGATGTGGCCGTTTGAGCGCCGGCTCTGAATGCTGATGAGCACAGCGTTTGGCTCGATTTTGAGCCAAAAACAAGGCTGCTATTTACGTAACGGACGCAGCTGCAGTCCGACAAATATTTCATGATGGGGTTGAAAGCACTGTTCGCCCCCTTTTTTGGGATATCTAGTTTAATATGCGACGTGATTACATAAACCTCCCCACCAAACCTCACCTATAATGGAAAGATTCTGCTTATTGCAATATTAAAGTAAGGGAGGTGGCAAACAGTCTTGTAGAGTTAGAAATGCATTCTAAGGTCCAGCTAAAGATTAAACTTACTGTACATTATCTGTAGGCTATTTTCCATCCCCATTCTCCTGTGAAAGCTGAGTCAAAACCAGTCAGTCATGTTTTATTTCAAACTGTTCTCGGTTTTCTGATGAGACAGACAGACAGACAGACAGACGTGAAGACATCAGCCTCTATGAGGGGAGAGGGGCAGTCTCTGCCTCAGTGAGAAACGATTTCAAAGAAAATCCAGCAAATCTACGTCGCCTGGATTCTGGATTTAAGTCAAGAAAAACACCAAATTGCTCATAATCAGTCTGCAATGCACTGAAATGTCTTAAGATCCGTCTCTTCCCAATTAAGGGGAAAATGATTGTCATGCCAATCCACTGCAAACTCAGAGTCAGTTGATAGCTGTTCCTGAAGCACAGTGATCGATTCTGGTCGGGTTTAAAAGCAAACACCACCGGAGTCTATGAATGTTGCTTGAAATGGGTTTCAGACGGCTGAACACCCTGAATTTTTTATTTACCCTTTCAATGTCTTGTGATCTATTAGTAATCAGCCCACAGTCAGGTATCTCATACGGTCTTAATCCAGGTTAGATAGAAGCGGCAAAGAATGTTTTACCCCCGGTTTACAAAACAACAAGCAAACAAAGAAAAAGATTTCCTGGGTCTGATACCTTCCCGGAGCACCCAAAGGCAGAGACACAGCAGTTCACAAGTTTGGTTTCCAGTCCTGTTCTCATTTCTAGCTTGAAATTCTTTTTTTTGACAGTATCGCTGTGGCTTGTTAGATGATAATAAATTAATGTAAAATGCTGTGCATGCGCAGGGATCTCACAGAGATTAAACTGTAGCCAATGAGAAAAAATGGCCAAATTCTCTAGATTTGCCTTATCGCTGAGGATATGATATGGGGAGTCACACAGTGTGAAGACAAAAAAACAAACCAAACAGCTGAGGATAATAGCTTTATGCTGAAATCCGTGTCAAGAATGTTTATGACAATCTCAAAAGATAATGAATAAGAAAGGAGGCATTGCTGCCAACTATTTAATCTTTCAACATAACATATATAACATAAAAAATGTTTCGACTGAACTGGACTGCCAGGATTTTTCTGGCACTGATCAAACTAAAAGGCCTAAAAACAGCATTTTTAACCATCCATCCATCCATTATCGTAACAGCTTATTCCGTAATGGGGTTGCGGGGGGACTGGAGCCTATCCCAGTGGTCAATGGGCGAGAGGCGGGGTGCACCCTGGACGGTCCACCAGTCCATCGCAGGGTCACACAGAGACACACAAGGACCAACAACCACGCACACTCGCTCCTAAGGGCAATTTGGAAAAGGCATTTTTAACCGGTATTCCTTATTTTTCCGAGGTCTATAGTTATAGACAAAATTATTTGAATAATTTATATGTACGGGACAAATAAAAATAATAATAATAATTTGGATAATTTGCTAAATAAGTTATTGTTCCGAAGATTCCTTCTGTCATCTTCACAGGCTAATACATGCTAAATAGTATTGTTAATTTATACAAATTAATGAATCTTTTGATAAAAAGGTAAGAAAGATCCCAACAAAATGTCTGTAATATTATTATGGCAATTCAGAGAAAGTTGAAAGTTGATATATTTGATTAATAATGGTCCCCACAGCCTTATCCTCTTCACTAATGCCATTTTGGGACTTTTTCTCCCCAAAAAACAAAAACTACTAGTGTTTGCAGTTATCTCCGGATGCATCGAACCCCTTGTTTGATTTACTATAGTTAGAACATATCAGCATTCTCACAAGCTTCAACATCAGTGTTTGCTATCATTGTACATTTGCATGGTGACGTTTCATTTGGCTTAAAGCTAAAGAAATGTGTCAAAGCGTTTCACCGTTCCTAACATGATCACAAACATTAGCGTGCATGGAGAAAATGAACAATGCGAAAGCGTCCTTGCCACGGAGCAGCTGATTATCAGTGGGGTTATTTGGCAAACCGATTTCATCCAGAAACCGCTGGTAAATCAGACAGCTGAAATGTGAAGTTAAGGGCCCCACGCCTGACTATCTTTGGGTTCTGTGGGCACAGCGACTCACAGTCGGACAACTCAGCCTTGCAGAGTTAATCTTTTCTGCTGTTGTTGTTTAGCTTGGATAACAGTCCGTCCACTTTGCAGGCATGAGAGAGCAGCCAGTGATCTGTGGTGGGTTGCGTTGCTCACTTGGAATACCACGGTGACTTCTGCTCGTTGCAACGCGGTACATCACTATGCAGAAAAATCCAGACAAATGCATCTGGTTTCATCAAATCAGCCTCCCTCCGCCACAGAAAGACAACTCCAAATCATGCCCATCGCTTTCAAAGAGCATACTAAATGAGCCGTTTGCTTAAAGTGTGGCATTATTGTCAAACTGAAAATAATGGCCTGCAGAGAGGAGTGGGGGTAGGGGGGTAGAGGGGAGATACAGTCAGATATTGGTAAATAAATAACCCTGCCCGACATCTGGAATTATAATACTGCTCCTATAAAAGCGTATTGCAGCACAATATATCAACGTACAGAGGGGGAGCTTTTAAGATAAAGATGAATGGCAGTAAGCTGAGACTGTCGGGAAGAAAAAGTAGGAAATAAGAGGGCACAGAGAGGAGCTAGTATATAAAGAAATGCAGGGTGTGTCTGAAAGTGTTAGACACATTTTGCAGTGATTTTACTGTCTATTGAAGCAGAAAGCACTGAACTATAAGATGAAATATTAATAGCACGGAACAGGGAAAAGCTCGGATAGGAAAAAGAGGACATGATCTTTCACTCTTCCACCTCGAGACGCAGTCCATTTTGAAGTGCAGGGTCCACCCGGGAATGCTTATATGAATGTCGATGCCGGTGCCTTCTGCAAAGGTCGTGTTATTAGGGAATTAGGGAAACAAATGAGGAAAAAAGTGGACTGACAAGCTGTTTAGCTACGTCGGAGTGAAGGCCTTACGTTGGACCTGTCAAAACAACGAGGACCCAAAGGAGGGCAAAAGATGCCAGTCAAAACATATCAGTATGCAAACGCCATCTCAAGACATCCAGTGGCTCCCATCCTCCCTTGCTCACGCTGGTGCATCTCCTACAGCTACAGGGATTGAGAGCGAGCTTTAACTAAGTGGGGCCCGTGATAAGGTAATGCTTACTCTTTCTGAAGTGAGGCGGGTTGTCGTTGACGTCGCTCAGCCTCACGGTGACGGTTGTGGTCCCCGATAAACCGCCCAGATGCCCGCCCATGTCTTTGGCCTGGAGGACCACCAGATACTCATCCTGCTTCTCCCTGTCCATGTCTGGTACCGCCGTCCGCAGGACGCCTGGTGGAGGGGGAGAGCGGAACATACAGCAGAAATCACGACAGCTCCGGCTTTCACAGTGACACCGTGTCCCTCCTCATTACCGTCAGGGTGAGTCACCATTTTCATGAATTGTTTTTTTCATTTTTTTTTTTTTTTAAAACGTGACTTGGGGCCACCTTTGTTTCTGAGCAGATCGCATGAAAGTCAAGCTGAAAAGGCGGTTTGGACAGGCTGAGTGGTGGCGCGTGGGGGTAGGGGGCTGGTGCTGAAGACGCGGAGCGCGATCGTGGGGTTGACGCTTTGAGAGACGGCGTAAGTGTGATGAGCGTGGAAGAAAAGCATAAACGCACCTGTCTCGGGGTCCACGGAGAAAAAGTCCTGGCCCTGTATTATCCCGTAAACCAGGCGGGCGCTGTTTCCGTAGGTTGGATCGTCAGCGTCGGCGGCTGTGACCTGGACGATGGAGGTGCCTGTGAAAGAGTGAGGAAACAGTCACTTAAACTGCCACTATGCCCAAAATCTAAACTTTAAAAGTAGATCAAATATGTTACAATGCTCACATAATAGTCTTAACAGCAACTGTCTTTGCTGTCACTACAAAAAAAATGATGCAGCCTTGGCAGATTTTTGAAAACAATATGATTAATTTGACATCTGTCGTATTCAGGATGCAAACGGTTAATTGGAATCTTAACTTTCCAGCTCAGAGAAGGTGGCGGTAATTGTGCTCATTGGCCTCGCTGTCTGACGCTCGCTGTCAGTTCGTCTGTCAGTGTGTCAGTCCATCACTTTAACGCCGACTGAAATGTCAGAGTTATCGTTGCAGGGGTTGTCAGCTCCGCGAGGTGCTGTTCGGCAGATGAGTTCTAATCACCTTGGCGATGTGAGGACTCTTCATATACAGAGCCTCTGCCCTATTTGGGGGATGGGAGGACCAGTAGACTGTAACGTGCTGCTGAAACCGTTCTGCTCAACTTGAAACTCTACATTTCCATCGCATGTGGAATTGCTCAAGGCTCCGTCACGGAGCCCATTCCATTCTCTTTCTGCGTGATGCCCCTTGGTGCTGTTCAGCTGCCTTGATGGCAATAAAGGCTGACAAGTACATTTCTCCAATAAAAAGGAAACAAGACTGAAATAGTCACTCCACCAGGAGCCTGATGAAGTGGCTATTGAATGATGAGCCCAGTCCTCAGCATGATAGTGAGCTTTGATTAAATTAGGTTAAAATCTTGGCAATTTTTCTAGATTCTAATTTGAATTTCAAGACCGAAGAAGAGTTTGGAAACAGCCACGTGAAATATCTATCACTGTTATTCATGGTTTTTAATCTACTCTCAGTTGGGCTGCTCCACCTCTTCCTTCATGCGACTAACACCGTCCAACTTTTTCTCTCTGCAATTAGTTCAAAATGCATCTGCCAGACTTCTAGCGGGCTCAAAGAAAAGACAGCAGACCAATCTGGCTGCGGTTCAGCTGCACTGGTTTCCAAGAGACTCAGCATTGATTTTGAGACGTTATTTGTTCTTATAGTCCCCCGTGGTGCAGCTGCACAGATCATGACTTTATAAGTTAATCCCTGCTCTGCACCGCCAGCTTTCTAAGGTCATCACGGCATTGTTTCTTCTCAGAGCGTCACTCATGCCTTCAACTCGAGGGGGACTTTTCGATCACTCAACCAGGCTTCCATTTCATAAGAAGCAGATTTAAAAAGCTAAATCTCCTCTTGATTTGAATTCTGCCTGATGCAACGTGTTTACTTTAATTCAGTGGAATCAATTTAGAGCTGAGCGAATTCCAGGTGAGCAAATGTCACACCTTTCCATAGAGCCTTTTCATTTAGTCTGAGTGCTGTACCTATGTTGGCCATCTCCGGCACCATGGCAACGTAAGGTTCATTGGGGAAGACGGGTGGGTTGTCGTTGATGTCCTGCACCCGGATGACAAACTCCGAGGAGGGCTCCAGCGCCCGGCCCGTCTCACGGTCCGTCGCCGTGGCTATGAGGCGATACTGGTCTTTCTCCTCGCGGTCCAAGGACTTGGTGACGTGTATGTTCCCCGTGTTGCCGTCGATAACAAACACAGAGCCCACCCCCTCCCCCTCCAGCTTGTACTTGGTGCGCCCGTCTCCTCTGTCCATGTCCGTGTGGAGCTGCGGAAACAAACACAAACACGGTGAAGGGGGGCCACGCCGCTTCCCGGCACCGACAGAGGTATCACTTCTCTGCCCTCTCTTATTTAGTCCCGCTCGGGCGGAACACGTGAAATGGATGAGCTGTGTGAAGACGGAACGTGTTTTGGTAAATCCGAGAGGAATGGCACCAGGTGCGGCCGATACATATGGGACCAGGATGCGTACTGATGCATGCAGCTAATGAACTCACTGGACCAAACATGCCATCAGGGGTTTGTCGAGGGGCAGATCCACATCCAGGCGGACAGTAGGCCCCGCATACGCCATGGCTGCATCTTCACAGACACGTTCTGATAACCCAGGCCGAATCCATCTGCAAATCTTCCAGTCTCTCCCCTCCATCTGCCCCTCTCATCCCCTCCTCGCGCACCCATCTGCCCGACTTCGCCTCTACCTTTTAAAGCACCTCTCTCCTCTCCCTCTCGTTTCTTTTTTTTCTCCTTTTTTTCATCAAGTTACGGCGGTAACACAGATTGCCCATCTGCTCGCGTTCTTCAACCCCCCCCCCCTTCTCCCTATGCGTCTGTTTGCCTCTGTGGTGTAGCATCTTGGATTGGTTCTTGATGGCAGAGGGGATATTAGTGGCAGCTAGATAGGTAAAAGGCCAAACACACAGAAATAGACAGAGAAGGAGATTACTCAGCCTTCATCATGCTGAGCTCTCTGACCAGGAACCCTCACGTCTCTCTTTCCTTAAGGCACATCTGCACATGTTCATAATCCATGCGGCTTACTCACAGCCCCTGCTGAGGACCCTGGATACCGAGAACTGAAGGCTTCACTTC
Organism: Menidia menidia; assembly: GCA_907169785.1. Taxonomy (NCBI): domain Eukaryota; kingdom Metazoa; phylum Chordata; class Actinopteri; order Atheriniformes; family Atherinopsidae; genus Menidia; species Menidia menidia. The sequence goes on from CAJRST010000002.1 coordinate 5,537,163, forward strand.
AAGGATGCGGCCTCTGTTTTCAAACTGACGAGCGTTTTCTTCCCAACGATTTTTTGGTCTGTTTTTCAGCTAAAAGCCAGACAAGTTGAATGGCTTTAGCGCTGAGCGAGCCGCTATTAGGGCCGTTAGTACGTCGCAAACAGACGTGTGCTTAAAAAGTAACCAGGATTTGTGGGATGCGGTGTCAAGGCAGGCTCCAGGAACGTAAATCAATCTTTTTAGCAACACTGCACAGCATGCAAACAGAAGAGAATGAGAAAAAAAGGGAAAAGGTAGTGTAAAATGTTAGTGTTTTTCTGTGGCGTTAAGTTGAAGCTGGGGATTATATCAACTCATAATGGCATCCCCGACAAAATTGCAGCATCCCTATTCATCCTGACACCCACATCTTCTCTCTCCTTTCTTGCTTAAAAAGCAGCTTTGATTTTGATCCCACTCCACACCACCAGCCACTCGGTGCCTTCATCCCTCCCCTTACCCGACGCGTCCCCCATCGCCTTGCCACTTTCCACCCAGACCTCCTCTCCCCACTGTCTAATTGCCAGCTCAGTCCTGCTGTGCCTTGTACAGCATGGAAAAACACTCTCCCAGTAGGGAGAAAATCCATCCGCCCCATTCCAAACAAAGTCAAAAAAAGAAAAAAAAAAAAAAGGAGGAAACCTTCTTTGCATCCCTTTACCTTCTCTGTAATCTCAAATTTTCCCCTCCTCTTCTCACTCGCGCAGCACATCCACCTCCGGGTTCATATCTGCTTCACAGTGCCTTCACTGGCTGGGAAAGTCTTGCTTCTTTCGCGCCGGTTAAAGCACCTGTGATTTCAACTGTTGATAGAACACCTCAAATCTTGCTACAACAAAGGGGGGGGTTTTGACAAGATCGTGTCTCTATTTTTGGCAAAGCGAGCCTCCTTTGAGGGGAAACTTCGCACTTCCGACCGCCTCTGCGGTGCGGGAGCACTTTGCAACGTGAACACCAACATCAAGGATGCGCTTTGCAATGGGAGTGAGCGGTCTCATGCGACTACTGATTGCTTTAACACCCCTCCCTGACTGCATCAATAACAACTAGAGAGGGAGATTAAACATTTATGAGCTGTATACTGCACTGGTAAGAATCCAATCTAGACTGTCACTATAAAGTATGGCGCGAGCCACAGAGTGGCTGGCAGCCTTCCCTGTTAGCGTTACAGCTGATAGAATCCTGCTCGGACCCCGGCGTGGCTGCCAGCGGCCGCATTAGTGAGTGAGTGGCGGACTGTGAAAAGCTACAAGTGAAACCCCCCCACCCCCCCTCTTGGGATGGAGCGGTTCAGGTGCACCGTGGACTAAATCATCTCAGTCACTTCGCGACACCAACGGCAGATGAAGGCTGGCTGGTGGAAAAGCTTGAGTGTTCGAGTTAATATTTTCGCCACGCTTTGGAAACAACCGCCGGAGGGGGGGGGGGACCTGTTCCTGTTCAAAGAAAATACGTGAAACACTCCACTCGTCAAGATGCATTCGCATATTTGAAGCATCCGCATAAACGGCCTGATTCCCTCATATTCCCTCACTTGGCGCTTTGGGAGAAAACACATTCCATTAGACAAATTAGGAGGAAAAATCATTAGGGGGCAAAAAAAAATCTTACTATCTGAGGTGCGGGTCGCAAATTCCAGCGAGTTGGAAAATTGGACTGCCTCTATTTGCATTAATATAACTTTGTGGGTTATTGAAGGAGAAGTCAAGTAATGGGAAAGGGGAGCAGGCACAGAAGACTTCATGGAATAAACTTTATAGAGCTAATTATTCACCTATTTTCAGGAACATTTCTTTCCCCCCTCTTTAGCCATTTGGCTAAATTAACAGAAACAAACGTGAATAAACTAGAAATTCTCTACCACTGATGCACGCCTAAACAGCATTTTTTCTGCCTTTTGCTAAAATATACAACCGCTCGGCTGTGGGGAAGTAAATCAATGAAGCCTTAAATGGTTAGTCAACTCAATTTCTTTTTTATTGATGACAAATCTTCTAATAATCTGTTTAATTTTCTACGTTTCTATCCCTAAATTTTAGACGGGAAATACCGATTCAACTCCATTACATAAAGCCCGGCCGGGAACACAGCTGGTTGCTGGCCCCCCCCCAATCCACCAGGCCTCAGTGTTGAGGGCTGAGAGAGGTTTTCGGGGCGCTCTTAAACGAGCTCTTCATTTTCCCTGTCGCCTTCTAAAGCCGCCGCTCTGCAGCCTGGACACCTGCTATTCACACTCCCTGGCCTGTGGCAGGTGCATTTCGGTGGCAGGTGATAACACACGGGCGCTTCCAGCAAAAGCTCATTTCTGGTGGCGAGGTACCTCTCCGAGCACTTTCTTAACAAATTGCGCTCTTAAAAAGTGATGGGGGAAAAAATGAGCCGTTTCAGGGGATCGGTGGGAGAAATGTCCCGAGAGCCCCCCGCGGTAAATGACACCCGTGTTGATATTCCAACGTGTTCCATCTCTGCAAAGTGCAGCAGACAACTTTTGCACCATGACTCAAATCTGTTTTTTCACCTTTTTTTTTCACAGAGTAGGGCCACAGACGTTGACGTCATCGCATGGGAAAAAAACCTCAGTGAATGCATGTGTTAAGTGAGGATTTTCCTTTTAGTTTGCTTTGATTAGATGGATCTTTTTGTGTGGTAACACTTCACCAACAAACAAAAAAAGCCCGCCCCCATGGGGTGAAGCACAGGCACATAATTCATGCTAACAGATGCAGGTGATTGGTGCGTGCTGGCTGGTTGTGGCGGGAGCTTACCCGTCCGATGAGCACGGGCTCGGGCCCTCGGTACTCCTCGATCACGAAGAACTGGTTCCACAGCCAGCTCCGCCGGCGCCGAGGCCGGGCGGCGGCGGCCAGAGCCTCGGCCTCGGCGCCAGGACGCTGGGGCAAGACGTCGCGCAGCAGCCCGGAGCTCGGCACCAGCCTGAAGCCATTAATCGCACCTTCGAGCTCCCCATTAGTCCAACTGCTCCTTCTCCCGGGGTCCACGCTGCGTTCGGGGCTATGTTTAGACCTTAGGGGTGCAGCAGAGGCAGACTCAGGGGGGCTAAGCACATCTGTTTGCTTTCCTGAGCTGCTCCCGGAGTCGAAATCATCAGGTTTTCCGTCGCTTAGCTGGAAAGCCACGTTTGGCAGATGCCTCGTATCGTTTTTTGTACTATTACCACCGGCTCCAAGGTCCTTTATTCTCTCGACTGTCTCAGCGTGATGCGAGACTTCTTTTTTGCCTGATAACAACTGAAAGTCCTCGTCTTCTTCTGAAAGGCCGGCGGCCTCTGAAATTCCACTTCTTTCCCCTTGACAGAACAACAGAAAGAGGAGTATGACTCGCGCCGCCATTGCTTATCTTCACTGACCGCTTTATCTCAGGGGCCGGCCGGCGAGCAGCCCATCCAGCGCCAGCTCTCCATGATGGTCTGTCCCTTCACTCTTCCCCTTCCCGTCCTCAGAACTCGTCTTCATTTCAGGTCTGCCTCTGACACATTTCCGAGCAGCGCACATGCTGCGCAGGATCACCTAAGAGAAAACATAATTAGTGTGATCTTGACTGCATTCATTAATGTGGCTAACAAGTTCCTCAAGATGCATGAGGGAAAAATGCAAACAAGCTGACATCTTACTCATTATCCAGCCCCAAAAAAAAAAGAAAGAAAAAAGGGAAGGATATTTTCAGGCATGTTTCTGCATGGATGTTTTTCTTTTCTTTTCTTTTTTTTTTGGTGTTTGTTGAACAGCTTTGTTTGCTCATCTGCCAGCTGCTAGTAAAAATAGCTGCGAGTTTTAGCAACGGGGGTGATGCAACAAGGAAGCGCGAAAAAGAAGGAAGAGCCACTTTGTCCTATCGAGGGGGCCAGTCCGGTTGTTGATCACGCTCTGAGAGAGAGAGAAAACGATTGTGCTCTTTAAAGTTTTCAATTAATTTAGCGCCCCGGGACCTAGCGGTGAGGCGGAGCTCAGGTGCTTTACGGCTGCTTGTCACACACAATTGCCCGAACAGCAGATGATTGATGCCATTCCTGAAGATGTTCTCAGTGCCCGGTGGTGAGAGAAGTTCCCCTTAAGAGATTAATTAGGCTCATGAATAGTATAATCGATGCCTTGTCCTCATTTTCCAAAAGTTTAATGATCTTCATTTCATCAGTATTTGAGTCAGACGCTGCAGCATTGATCTTTGCAACCTGACGCAGTGGAGAGTGTCACCGACAGGATGCAACTGAAACTATGCGATAGCAGTTTTTTTTTTCTCCTCCTCTCTCCCTTCCACGTCCCTTTTGGATCTATCACTCAGGCTCACCTTTTACTGCTATGAAGGGAACACTTCTTGACATCTACTTTCACCTTCATGCACACCCGGAGGCATTATTATCTACACAGAGCAACAGGGCCTGAGTCATATGTATATATATATATATGTGCACAGAGATGGGGCTTTCAAACATATTTAATAAGTTAATAAGCTCTCATGTCACAACTCCAACTTGAATTATGACTTTTTGTGCTGGTGGCAAAAAAAGGGAGATAGTCAGAGGGATTTGATTTCTCTGTTACAGCCCAGTAGAATATGAGCCATGACATTTTCTGATACATTCATAAAGATACGCTCCATGTAAAAGGAAGGACAGATGGAAATTAAACCAGAGCTCTTTTCCTCTCCAGATAATGACCCACTTTAACGACTGGGCTCGAGACCAGACCACCGAGCAGTTATTTCTTTACTGGGCCATTTATACTCTTTTTTGGGGATCCAAATTTTAGGTTTCAACCTCCTTATGTACGCCAATAACGGAAGTCATCACCAAGTAAAGCCTCATAATCTCCTTTTGCATCTGTTTTTCCTGCATCTTAAATCTTTGAATTCTCAAGAAGTGGCCCCCACTGTAATACTTTTGTATTCCCGGGCTATTGTGCATAAGCATAGACTGAGCTCACGGCTTACATTTCCCTCTGCCAGCTTTGCTCCGGAGCCCACGTCGCCAGCAGTACATGCCATTCACCGCTGTTTGAAGTCTGTAGAGAAGGAGTGTGTATGAAATGTGTGTGTGTGTGTGTGTGTGTGAGGGTAATGTAAGGCAGGGGTAGGGGATGAAAGCGTGAGGACGATTTGCTGTTGCTGGCTCAGAATGGAATGATGAGTGGTGACATAGCCCCAAATTGCAAATCGCTGTTTCAGTCTCACTTCACTCTGCATCGAGTCGCCTCGCTGCAACCAGACTATCTTACTTTTATTAAAAATAGCCTGTGCATGCCGGGCCTTTTTACATATGAACAGGAGGTGGGTGGAGAGTGGGGTGGGGGGGTTAGATGGAGGCATAGCAAAGGAAAGAGTGGGGTTGGTGGGTGGGGGGGGTGATGGTGGAAGTACTCTGGGGGGGGGGGGGGGGGGGGGGTTAACTGCCAGGACTTGGACAGATTCTGCTCCATTTGCACATCTCGGGCTTTCTCTGCCTCCGCCGCTCCACTTAATGCCTCCAGAGCTCCCATCCATCCTCGCCGGCTCTCCTCTGCTCCGTCTCCCACACGGGGAAATCTCTTAAGTCCATCCAAATCTGACTGGTGAGGAGGAGAGGCCCACTGGACTCAGCACATCAGTCACCTCGTTATTGTCCGAGCTGACACTCGGACAGCTTAAGAGACACCGCTGTCCGGCGCGTTGTGCTGAGCCAGAGTCCGGCCCGTGTACTTTATTTGTCAAATGAAAAAATGCCTCATAATGTGTTCTGTGACAGCACAAATACAGCAGAGGGATGTTAGAGCTCTTTCGGAGCACGCTCATGCCTCGTCGCAGCCTCCCGTTTTCGGACTGAGTCACACGAAAGCCCCCAACGTACACGCGCACACACATCTGGGACGCTCGGGACTACAGAGATACATTACACAGCCCCGAGCGCGACCTTGTCTCGTTAGAGCAAACCGGAAAAATGACCTACTTGATGCATGTTAATGTGATTAAACACACTTGGGCAAACTGTTATAACGAAGGCAGCGTCCCCAAATACTGCCATCGGGGGTCCACTCCCGTGTACCTAACATCGGCGGGAAGCGAGCATCCCAGCACGCGGCAGGTGAGCAGCTGAAAATGAAAGGAGCGCGTGCGCTCAATCATGGCTAGAGGGGGAAAAAAAATTAATTGAATTTTTTTTTTTTTTTTTTTAAAGGGGGAACTCGGTAGCGTCAGCCAAAAAAAAAAGACAGTTGTTCCCAACAGTGCCTCTTCGAATAATTTCGCTTATTCGAATACAATTTTACCCAAATAGCGTCCGCGCGCTCGTGAAAAACAAAAGACGACAACGGTTGTGTTTGCGTTCTTCTTCGGTAGCTTTCAACTGAGGCAAACTCTCCGTGACACGTAAAAACAGAAAAGCCGAGCGATAGAGCTTCGACGAAGGCTGCAAACTTGTCACGTCTTTGCGCCAACTTGTAAACGATAAGCGTACGGAGTCGTCGGTTGAAGTATAAAAAATTTTAAAAAAAGAAGAAAGGGCTCACCGTGGGGTTCGTGGCGGTGCTCCGGTGGTCCCGAGGTGTCCGCCGAACCGCTTCAGACGTGGGAACAGACGCCGAGGTTCGTTGGAGCTCAACGCGAGGTTTGCCCACTTAGCCCGCTCCGTCTCCCGCTGTCTGCGACTCCCTCCCTCACTGAGAGTCGACGCTTGCTCTCCTCTCTTCTCTCCATTAGTCGGTTTTGGACAGCAGAAGGACCCTAAAAGCCTACTATTTTTGACAGTGAACGTGACCAGTGAATAACTCATACGCACACACACATACTACACACACGCAAACACACACTAGTGGACACGCACACTAACACATTTGACTCTGAGTAACTCACAGGCAAGTATGGCGGTGAATTCGTGGAGGCTTCTCTGTGCTTTACGTTATTTATTTATTTCCTTATTTGTGCCTTATTTGTCCAAGACCCACTTATTTATCTTGGTCTGCCGTACGCTGTCTGACTAACTGTTTCATTTGCCCAGGGTCGCTTATCTCCCTTAATTTTCTGAGCTTTTGCTTCCCTAAACTGGCTCGGATAATTGCATCGGCTGCCTGGATGAACAGGTTACATTACACCAGTAGCCATGGAAGCTTCTTGACCCATGGGATTGGTCATGATGTGTTTTTAATGGTAATAATGAACATTGTGAAAACTTGCTGATGCTTATTACTACCATAAATCTGGAGCACGACAGGGACACCAGAACTTAGTCAACGCTTAATGGCATATTAGTGACACTGAACATGGCCACCTTTTGAATTCCTGAAGATTCAACTAAACACATCAATTCAATTTGGATGCCTGTGCTTTTAAAAAACAAAATGATCTCTGAAAACATTCCGGTTTATTTCATGTTGGGTGTAATCTCAGATGCCTTGATACGTTTCAGTGAAAAGTACAAGAAAAATGTGCAATTTGATTAATAAAAGCCTTCCATTGAAACAGCTACGAAGCCTCTCTGTATGAGCTTGTCAGACGTGACTACGGGGCACAGTTCTGATCATTCTTTCTGCTTCTGTGTGATGATTCAGAGACAAGATAGTCCGCCAGCAAGTAGCGAACAGCCTGGGATGACCCGGAGGTAACTTGTCAGAGCCCTTATACCCGGCAGCATGCTGAGGTTTATTAATGACGGCAAAACAAAGTCAAGCAGCAATCAGTCTGCTGGGGGAGATGTGAGACTACACCAGATTTTTACAAAACACGTTCTAGGCTCCCGCTGTGAGAGGGAGCTGTCAGAGACATTTTGGCAAATCTCCACCTATTAAGGTCACGTTTCCAAAGTTCTGTTAGATGAATGAAAACAGAAAAAAAAAGGGGCCAAAGCTGCCAAAGCTGAACGGAAAGCCTCGGAAGAGACCCCTGAGTGGATGTAGAAGTGCTGCTCGTTCAAAGGTTTCCTTTATTATTTTTTGTTTCTTTTCTCAGGCTCAAAAACTTTGATTTAGGAACATGCCTTTTTCCTTTTCCGTCGAAAAAACAAACAAACAAACAAACACAAAGCACTCTGCTGTGCAAGAGTGTGCCTGCAAGCCTTAAAATGTAGACCACCAAACTGTTTTCCACTTGTTTTTTTTTCTTCTTTTCTCTTCCTCAATAATTCTACCATTAATGATCTTGCAAGGATAAGAATTATGGATGAGGTCGGGGAGTTAGGGAGGCATTCCCCCCTCTCACTCTCGCGGCTGCAATCAGTCATAAAGCAGTACTAGCACACATCTCCGTTCATGTTGCAGTCACGCAGCCCTGCGTGTAATTTATTTCACACTGTTAATAACACACAGACATGCTGGCTGCACACATAAGGAAACATTAGCCATTAAAGTGTCCGTCGTAGACTTTGTATTACAATACTTATGAATTAGCTTATCGTGCCGTCATGGAGAAGCACAGCTTCACACATCATGCCAGCATTTTGACATGCGCTTTTCCATGACGTTAATCACAAGCACCATTAAGTGGTGTTGCCCTGGAAACTTTTTATCCCTGCATTTTGACTAACTCCCCCTAAAATTTGAGAAAGCTGAGCCCTGTGGTGGTGAATAAAGGGATTAACACATTTTGCCCTGTGTCAGTGGTCTCTTTGTGACTTAAATTATCACTAATTGGCTTAATTTAAGGTCACAACACTCAAACACAATGAAAAGGAAACCTTTGCGAAATCGTTTTTATTCATTCACACATTAAAGTGTCAAAGAAAATCCAGAATGGTTCAGACAGCAGGCGCAAATCCATTTTTAGCCCTGTGTCACTTATTTGTTTCCTTACGCCCAGTGATAGATTATGGCCTCCCCCCAGCCTTTGGGCATTTTATCATTTGACTGCTGACTCTCTGCTTCCCCCAGTTTAAGCCATCAAACCACATGCAGGAGTGGGTAGAAATTACCTTGTAGTTGAAATGATGAAATGATTCATAATGCTTCGACGACTCCATCAAAAGGCCGGCCCGTCAGGGCGCTGTTAGATTACATTTTATCATCAGCGCAAACAAAACATCAGCTGTTTATTAAATGGAACAATGTGCAGGCCCAAATCATTTTGAGAAATAAGCCTGGAGGGTGGAACTGCCTAGCTTGTTCATTAATTTAGTATCTGCTCCAAAAGACGCAGTCAAGTCTCTTGAAAAATGCTCCCGATGTTTGCTTTTTCGGTTCTTATGACATTTATGTTCGCTTCACGCAGAGTCACGCCGCGTCTCTCCCTCATGGCTTTGCTTCGCCTTTTCTCGGTAGTATTCCTCTTTCAAGTCCTCCCTCTTCCTACGAGTCCATCCTTTAGAGGTGACGTGATAGACGTCTACACAGTTTCCCGAGTACGCGTCTCTGTGAGTCGCTCGGTACACCGCCTCTCTGGCGATTGCTGTGGCCTCCTCCACGGTCAGTCCCCAGTGAACCCCTTGGTCCACAATGGAGTAGGCGTAGGGGGACCCCGAGCCCACGGAGAAGAGCTTTCCGTTCAGGCGCGTGCCATCGCTGCAGACGTAAACCAGACTGGGTCCAGAGGAAGACCTTAGCACAGAGACCTTTCCACCAGAGGCATCTCCAGTGATTTCCAGGTCGGTCTCTGGACTCCGTCTTGTTTCTCTGTCGTCAGCGGGATCGTGGAGCTCCCCTCCGTCCCACCCGCACAGGGTGGCGGCCACGCAGAGCTCGGTCCCCTTGAAAGGGTGGAGCATGTGCGAGAGCAGCTTGGCGGCCCCTCTGGTGGAGAGCCGGCGGCCGTGGCGGAGCTGGTAGAGCCGCAGCTCCCGCGCCAGGATCCGCTTCCACAGCGCGCAGTCGGCCGACGTCCCGGAGGTGGTGCCCACCATGTGGCTGTGGATGGGCAGGATCTTCTGCGAGGCCGGGCACGCCACGAGGCCGGCGCAGCTGGAGCGAGTGTCGGCGGCGGCCAGGACGCCCCCCTGAAACACGAAGGCCAAGGTGGTGGTCCCGTGAGACATGGGGAAGGGAAGAGGGACGGGCTGAGAGGAGGCCAGGAGGGGGAGGTGGGAAGGCAGGGTGGACTCTAAGAGGGAGCCTGGAGATGGGATTCCATTGGCGCTGTGGCTGGGGCTGAGTTGGCCAAACTGAATTGGGCTTTCATCCAAATACTCTGCGACGGGTACATAAAAATTCAAAAGGCCTGAGCTGTTGCCGAAAGGCAAACAGCTGACGCCGTGACAACCTGTGCTCTGTCCCAAAGGCGGTGAAATTTGTTCTGCGGATAGACTCTCATGGAATACATCCTGGAAATTGCACAGGTCCTGCAAAGCCATTATAACTTTTAAATATCCTCAAATTAAACTATCCTAAAAGGATTCCGGCTTCTAAAAGACCCCGTTTCCTACTGAGCCCGGCAGCAGTCCCCACTTATATAGACCTAAAGATGACGTTCATGTTCCTGTGCGGTCACCTGAAGCAACCCAATCAGCAACTTTACAAATGTTTCATTCTCTTTGAAACATAAACACTCAGCCGCCCACGGGTAATTAATTTTGGCTGCGAGATCAGGTTTTTCTTCAGATCGGATTTCTTCAAAGGCTTTCCTGGGCGCGGGCCAGAAGAGAGCGCGGGGTGACGGCGATGTCTTGGCCGGAGCACAACAAATTAAGTTCGACTCCAGGCTTTGATGCAGGAGATCCCGCATAGAAACACAAACGGGAATCAGACACTTTCGGTCCTCAGCGCTGAGCCGACTGTGGCTCTAGCCCTTTAAAGGTAATTCATGCCAGTTGCTGAACCTGCAACACCAGAATATCAGGTAATACGTCCTCCATTACACACAGGGCGTCTGCTGACGACTGCTGCAAACTGAGAGCTTATTTGAATTTGGAGCAAACAAAATAGTCGAAACGCAGTAATAATGACTCCACGGATTACATATTTCTTACGCTCTACTTTTTAAGCCAAAACAGGGATGAAAAAATGAATGGGTTCCAGTCCATCATTTCTGGATATGTCTTCACTTCCTTCTTTGTAATGGTAAGCGTGCTCTCATGCCACTGAAAACTAAACAACAAAGGACAATTAATCCATTAATTAGATTTTAAAGGTGTCGTTTTCTTTAAAGCAACAACATCTGGCTTTTGTGTTAATGCCGCATTCGTTTACATGTGAGAAACAAAGTGATGCCGTGCTAGTGATGGCTTTTATAGCTGAACGTTCTAGTGAATATTATAATTATATAGCTCATTAGCTAAATGAGATTACAGAAATCCACGGCTCGTCTCAGTTTAATAAGGCTCCGTAACAAGTTTGGCTAAATTGATTTCCGCCCCACACTTCTCTGTATCTCTGTGTTGTTTTTCCAGACGTATGACACAGCTGGAAAACAACTCCCATTTTCATTTGTCTAATTTGTTTGAGGGAGTCAGACTGAACTCTTGCGTGTTTTCCTGTCCTCTCAGTTCATTTCGTGTCTTTTTTTTCTTTTTTTTCATTGCTTCGCCCGGGGACTATGTCTGTTACAGGCCATTTCAGCCCAGAGTGGCGACACCTTTCCTGACAGTTTCATAGGGTTTGACTCAGTCCCAGACCAAGTGGCAGATGGCTCAGTGGTCCGTGTGCACTATCGGTGCTCCGGGCCGTGTCAGCTCACCGTGGAGGTGGTGGACTCGACAGTGAGGAATACAGATTTGGTGGCGTTCAGGAGGAAGTGGTCCGGCGGCGCACCTCGGGCCCACGGAATCCAGCAGGTGCTGCTCAGATGGCCTCCGTCCATTTCCCGTCGCCTCCGCTTCTTCAGCGGGAACACGCTCCACACCCGAAATGTGACGCTCCGCGCCTGGCTGGACGGCGGGGGGACAGGCGAGGAAATCGGCACGTACCGCGGCTCCACGTGGAAAATCTGCAAAGAGCTGCAGGTAACGCTGCCTCCCCGGGACTGCCCGTCATGGTCAGCTCAACTTATCCAGCAGACGACAATCCATCAGTGCCCACATGAGACAGGTCATTCCTCTAATTGTCCATTTTTATCTCCAAAGCGTTTAAGGGAGACATTGAAAAAAACATAAAATTCTCTTTTTTGTGTTTCTCATTTGCGCAGATGCAGTCGATATGCTCACGTTTCCTTTCGCGAGCACCGGTGAGCACTTCGGGGTGGTCCGCAGATTCCAGCCCTTCGTTAACAGAGCCCTGGAGACGGCCCGCCTTCAGGCCGCTGCACGGCCGAGGTGAGGCCGGCCGACTCCTAATTTACCCCATTTAAGGTGGAACCTACGCCGTGTGAATTTCAACTACATATCAGGGAAGAAAAGAAAAAGAAAATCACAAACAATGATGCCACAGGTAGACTTTTAGATGAGAAATTTAGGAAAACAACCTGTTTAACTTGGAGGTGACACCGTGTCTGGTGTGAGCGGGTTGACGGGGTCAAAGGTCAGCGATTGTTTCCTTTCCAGCGCATCCGAGCACGCTCCGCTTTTAGTTTTACTTCGGTGTTTTTTTATTTTTATGAAACGACTTCATCAGCTTTGCGCCGAGGCCTCTTCACCAGAGCATATAAAGCTTTTATTTACGGTCACTGGCAGACGGCGAGGTCAGGCGTCTTTAGCAGACAAGCGTTTTAAATCGGAGGGGGGGGGGGGGGGGGCCTCGCGCTCCGGTGACTGAGGAAATGATTTGTAAATCCTTTTCCGGTGGCTTTGGTTTTTCAGCGTCACCTTCTCGGCGTGGATCTACCTGCTAAAGCGGTGTCAGAGCAGGCGCTGTGGGATCATCCATCATGTGAACGGGAGAAATTTATATGACTCCGTCCTGCTGCAGCTCTCAGACTCAGGTGGGTCGCGGCAGCTTGCGGAGACACAAACTGCCACGGAGGATTTGGCTGAGCCGTCACAAGATGCTCGCGAGGCGCGCCGATGTTGGTTTTGCGAGGCCGGGGAACAGACCGTGTCATGTATTAATAAAGAGCTCTGGATTCCCTCTTGTGAAATATATGACTGTCATATTTTTTTTCCGCGCAGGAGAAATCATAATTCAGGCCCATGTGACGACAGGAGAAGATGAAGCATTCCAAGCCGCTGAAGTGATGCCCCTGTGGAAGTGGATTAGATTGGACTGTTACATACTCGGCTCAAAGGTACGGCACCCCGGCTGGAGGGTCTGGGTGGCTGGATGAGGAATAGAAATCGAAATTGAGCTTGTAGTCATTTGTTTTCTTTTTTGTGCTCTGGCTTTTTTTTTTTTTTTCTCCCCTGGAACAGCTGTAAGATCTTGAGAGATGGTTTCTTTCCAGCTGGGGAACTTGAGGCAATTGCACTGTGCACTTCAATTTAAAGTTGCTCACAGTTCAACAGTTGTTGTTGTGTTTTTTTTCTGGGCTCATGCCTTGTTGTGTCTAACTTTCAGGTTGTCCTGATTTCAACGTGGGATGAGGAAACTCACCGATCTGAATACGAGTAAGAGGACATAGAGCTGCAAAACATGTTAGCATGCAAAGTTATTATAGAACCCTGTGTTATTGGCTTCGAATATCTTCTAGATTTCAGAGCAGCATCAACTTCGATGACACTGACGGATACTTTGTGATTGGAGGGGGCAAATACATGCCAGGCATCCATGGCTACTTCGGGCCCGTCAAATACTACCGCTTAGGAACAGAAGAGGTCAAACTCTCTAAAACTTTCTAATAACAAACCATGTATCGCTGTTATATGACTCATAAGTTCCACATTAAAATTATTTTCCTTTCCTCAGGTTAAGAATGATCTTCACCCCAAGTCAACGTTACAGGGGCTGGAGAGGGCCCATCAAAAATGTCAGGAAATTAAAAGATTCACCAAAGCTTTTCTACATGAAGTTACCAAAACCCGCCCTTTGTCACCAGCTAACAAAGGTGAAATATTACTGGACGCTGCAGCCAGTCTCCACATACTCGATTTGACCGAGTGTCTTATCTCATTCCGATCTCTTTAGTTTCAGCCGTGTGCGTCCCGGACTTCCTCAGACTGTGGGGTCAGCTCGGAGGGAAAGATAAAACCTGCCCCCAGACGTGGACCTGGGAATCGCAGCTTGAGCACCAGGCGTTCTTTCACTTCTTGCTACGGAGCGAGGCGGAAATCGGAACAGGTGCCGCGGAACAGGTGCCGCGTGTTTGCACGCGGAGCCAAAAAGGGAGGGCTCCGTGGTAGTTATTTTGCTCTCCAGCTCACACGATTCTCTCTTTCTGCAGGATCTTTTGCAACTTTGCACCTGAGAAAGACTCTGTTTGACCTGGCCGTCGGTGAAATATTCCCTGCTGTTGAGGCAGAGAAGGAAATCACACTCCAATCGATGGCTTTACTGAAAGCAGCTTCCTGCTTTGGAAACCACAGAGCATCGTTGCTCCTGGCCGCCACCCACCTGTCTGGACTGGGAGGCTCAGTCGATCAGGAGGAGGTAGACTCACTACCTCCCGTGTATCCTAATTGCCTCACCCACGTGTTTACTGTGTGATCCCATTCGAGATAAAGACTCATAATGCTGACCTGCTGTGTTTTCCAGGGTCACGTTTATAGCCTGATTGGTGCCTTGGCTGATGACCGTTTTTCCCTGATGCACGCTGGCTATAAACACACGTACGGAGCCGATGGGTTTCCTAAAGACTTGCACATGGCTTACGGCTACTATTCCAATGCTGCGGCGCAAAGCAGCATAGACATTTCCCAGGAACACAAAAATAAGGTATCAGTCACCGCACACTGGCAGTACTAAGCATTTAGTCCTCACTATCACTGGCAGATGTTTTGGTAAAAAGCTTTTTGGGACATACTCTTTTTTTTGCATAGTCCATCAGATCTGAATCAAACCATAATTAGGCAATTTCGTTTGGCCTCCATAAAAAAACACTGTCCAGACACAAGCACTGAAACCACTGCTAGTTGTTCTTCCAATATTGTTTTCGTAAGGTCTTAAACACATTAGATTCCATTTCATACATCCCAAAGGCCGGTGTCTTGTTTTACGTCCACTGGTTAGAGTTCTTGGCCCTCAGAGGCATGTCCTTTTCTAATTCTGGCTGCGTTTGAATAGTGTTTGAACATGCATTCTGTTTTTTACCCCCTCCGTGTGGAAAAAAATGTAGAGAAGATAGACGGCAAACAGGCTAGCAGGCTAACATCTCGACAACATCATAAGCCCTTGCATGTTGTTATGTAGAGGAGCAAAACGCAGATTCCACTCCAGAGACAGGCAGCTGGAAGAAGTATCGAAGTTTGTATTAAATTATGTATGTGGAAGTATGTATGGAGAAAAAAGCCTTTGAATTCTCCAATGTATGTTAGGGACGAGCTTAAGCTTCCCTAAGCTAAATGATAGATAAGAGAGAGGACATAGTTTTTGGAAATTCTGAGTTTCCTGACATGAATACTCCAGGAGAACTTGCTTGTAGTGTTAACTCGTCTGTAAAGAATCCTGGTATGTATTTTGACAGGGCTCTCAATTGAGAAAATTTGTTAAGCTGTCCAGTTTTTTTTTTTTTTCCAGCAAAGAGCCATAACAGAACTGAAGCCCAATTTTCCCCCCTTTAACGTTTCGGAGATGACAATCGTTGCCTTCTAAACCTCGCGGCTCGATCTCTGCACTTTAGCCAGTCAGTAAAGAAGTGTATTTCTTTTAATGTTTTAAACGCCTGCATGGACAGGCTCCAGCTTCCTTACTTTAACTGAGCCAACCAACTCCAGAACCAGGCTAAAAGCAAATGCTTTTGCAGTGGCTGTCCCTAAATTATGGAATGGCTTACCTCCATGGCAGATCTGCTCCCAAGGTTGATCCATTCAATTAATTGCTGAGAGACCCTTCTATTTTTCCTCAGCCCTCCTTTTGAGTTGAGCAGTTTTCATATCCCAGCAGAATTTTTTTTCAAGATGGAATTTTTATTATGTATTATTTATTGTTGTTTTTATGTTTTGCGGCATTTTTATTCTCTTAGGCACTTTGGTCAGCCTCAGTTGTTTTTAAACACGCTCCATATGTAAGGTCACTCGACTTTATACCACAATTGCTGCAAAACATAAGATGTCCTGCACAGCATCAAATTAATATCAGGTGATTTTTTATTGGGAGAGACATGCATGTTTTCCCTCTACATCAGCAAACTGTACCGAGTCGTTGTAAGAGATTAAGACAATTGCTTCATCCAGAGTGATTTATAGTAGGAGGAATCGTAATTATTTCATTAAACTGATTAGAAAAAAGTGGTAAAACTAACTTAAGACCATAAGATTTTAATTGAATCTCAAATTTTTATTTGAAGAGCATCTCAAAGAAATGCTCATTAGTGACATCTAAATGGTTTTCAAAGACTAAAAAAGGTGCTAATCTGTGGTCTTTTTCTTGTCTTCATAAACACCCACACAAGCTGTTTTCTTTTGTTTCCAACTGGAGCAGATGTGAGTGCTATTGATTTTTTTTTTTATCCTCTCTTGGCAAGAAAGAGAGTAGACGTAAAATGTTATTAGAAATGTTCTGTATCAGATGTCTAGCTGTAATAAAAAGCTATGGACAAGCAAATTTGCTCCTACAAACATGCCGCACACCTGACAGCACTCATACTAAGCGTCACGTGTCACAGAATATGATTAATGGCGTGTTTGTTGGTCCAGCCGGCTGGATCAGAGGAGGCTGAGTCTTAAATCTTCATTTAAAAATAGAGCTGTCTTGATGAATGGGGGAGAGCACTCCAAAGATAAGGAGCCCGCTCAGAAAAAAAGGCTGCCTGCAGCTGATTTCCTGTTTATTCTCTGAGTATTTCAATAAGCTGCATCCACTGAAGAGGGAAGCACGGAAACAGAGGAGGAACCTTACTGTCCGCTCCAGCTAAAACAGCCCGGCAACGCTCCCAGAAAACTACATTTCCGTCAGCAGAAGGTTGACTAACTGAGAACTTTTTAAGGAGCAGAGTAGATGAGGCACCTCATTTGATTTAAACAAATTTGTTCCTAAAAGTTGTGTGGATTTGGATTTAACTCTTAATATATCCCAATGTAATGACTATAATGATGTTTTCTTTATTTTTTTTAACTGAACTGTGGGTCAAATCTCACATCAGATGGTAGTTTCTATTTATGATAACAGTGACTCTGTTTGTATTTTTCTTAGCAGTATACACCTGAATACATCTATCTAAGCAACGATGATTATTCAAACAGCCTGACGGATGAAACCAGTGATCTCTTTCAGTATTTAAAATTCGAAGCAGAGAGGGGAGACACAGAATCTCAGGTATGTTTGATGTACGAAGCTGATTTGCCTATTCATCTGATGTATTATTCAATAAAGACTTTGTGTGTGTGTATCTGTGGAGGATTATGGTATGGAGGCATAAAAAGAGAAAAGGTTCGGCTCCTCTTTGATTTCTCCTCAGCGGACAGCGACAGAGTCAGTGTCCAGAACAGACTAATAAAAACTCTATTAACTCTAGAGACGCTTGGGAACGATGCTTTACTGGGGACAGAATGGAATCTCAAAAGACCCAGCCAGCGCAGTGAAGTGGTTTGAAAGGAGTGCCATGCAAATGAAGGATCCTTCTGCGATGTACGAGTACTCCGTCCTCCTGATGAAGGTTGTGCATAAGTACCGAGGCTGTGTTTTGTGAATGAGTGGAACTCCGGGCATTAGGTGTGCGACTGTGGCTCTGCCCGCGCCGTCTCTGTTTTGACGCTTATCGATTACCTGATTGATGCCGATTCCTCCAGGGCCAGGGAGTGAAGAGAAACTACACACGGGGTTTTCAGCTGCTGCAGAAAGCGGCCGCTATGGTGAGCGCAGAGGGAGGGGGGGGGCGATCAATGGCAGTGTTTACAGCACACAAGTTCTCTCAGAATACCAGTTTCTGCTTCCCCCGCTTTAGGGTTCAATTAACGCCCTGAATGGCTTAGGCTGGTACCATGGGACGGTGCTTAACGACCACGAGAGCGCCGTGAGATACTTCCAGCAAGCCGCCGCAAACGGAAGCGCAGAGGGGATGTTTAACCTGGGAGTTTACCATCTGAGCGGGAAGAACCCCGAGAAGCCGTGGAGGAACGAGGTGGGATTCTCACACCCGGGCCGAAGAGGGATCCTCCCACATTTCACGTCCGACAGAGTGCCTGATAGGTGTGTTCTGATCTGACCCCGCAGAGCGCGGCATTCCAGCTGTTCCTGAACGCCTCACGATTTGGCCACGTAGCCGCCTCGGTGGAGGCGGCCTGGTACCTTTCGACAGGAAGCCTACAGGCGGCGTCTCAGGATGTGGAGAGGGCCGTGACGTAAGAGGCTTTCATTAGCTTGGGGAATAAAAAAAAAGGGGGAAAAAGCGTTGTTATGGGCTGTTGCACTGTAGCCTGCAGTCCGGTGCCATCTAATTTCAATGACGGCGGCTAATTCAAGGTCACAAACCCAATATTTGCATATCTAAAAATAAGATTCACAGGCAGAGAGGCTGCTTTGCAAAGCTCTTCTGGTGACTGAGCAATTTATGACTTCTGCTGTTTTTGTTTTGTCTTTTGTTTAGTTTTTTTAGTTTTTTTTAATGACCTGGGGAGATTTGTAACTTTCTCGATCACGGTTCAATGTGTTATGTTCATATAAAGCAAGCCGCGTCCCATAATTCACCAGATGTTTTTCAACCCCTTGCACAGGATGCTGAAGAAGGTCTGCGAACAAAACGGACACCTCGGATTTATGATCAGAGAGGGTCTCCTGGCCTACGTCCAGGGCTGTCGGTAGGGATATTAAATCCAATTACATTTCGATCATCCTCATTTAATCACTTCCTCTGAGCTGGGCTGTTTTTTCCACCACCTCCTCACGCCAGCATGCGTCAGGCATTCGTGAGCTACGTCCTGGCGGCAGAAACGGGCCTCGGTGTGGCGCAGGGCAACGCCGCGCACCTGTGTGAGGTAAATATTTGTGCCTCCGTCTGGCCTGGGCGCCTCTGTGTGTGCTGCTAAAAACAAACGCGGGGCGATTCTTCTTCAAAATTGATCGTTGACACAGTCCTGCAGTCAATGTCTTGTAATTGGATTTGCAATGTTGGCTGACGGACGAATTGCACTTAATTCCAGTCATGCAATTAAAACAAGAGAACAATGCCAGAGGGAGGTTATTTGCAGTTGATAGCGTAACCTTCATCGTTACCCTGCTCTTTCCCACCGTGCACCCAGGAGCTGGATCTCAAAAACAATTGTCAGTGGAGGTATCTCAACTATTCTATATTAGACCCTGATCCCCATCCATCCGGTGAGTTCAACTCATTTCTTTTTCCTCAAACCTCCCTCTGTACTGTCAACGTGTGTGCTGAGCAGCAAATATTTATCTTCTTTATAGCTCTGCTGAAAATGGGCGACTACTACTACGACTACTTTTCCTCCAGCACACGAGAGGACTCATTATCCTTGGCTGAGCAGTCCATATCAATGTATAGCAGAGCAGCTCTAGCGGGTAGCCCTCAGGTGACAGATTTACTTGGGCTGTAATCTCATCACCGTATGATAAACTTAATTAAACTTCCACAGACTGAGGCCCACTGCAATAAAAACCACAAACAGCATTGCGCAGTGTTATTATTTGGAGACTTTCCGAGTGAATAACCCATCAGCCTCCAGTTATGAATCTGTTTTCACACTGACTCACAGGGAATGTTCAGCCTGGCTGTTCTGGCGCAACGGGGACACACTCTTCCGCCGAGCGTCCTCGGCTTGTTCAATGCATCACGTCGCGACGAGCCGGATTCTGTGGTGGAGAAGATCTTGCAAAGGTGCTGTTTAAAAACAAAAAGACGATGAGTGGGGCTCAGCTGCGGTGTGAGCAGAAAAGCGTGAGCACCGACTACAACACGCGCAGCACGATTCAACAAGTCTCTTTTTATCTCCTATCCTCAGATGTGTCGATTCTGAGGACGACGAATCTGTTGGTCCATGTTTTCTAGCTCTGCTTGGACTCCAGATGAGAAAAGCCCAGAAGAGAATGACTCAGAACCACGCAGAACTCCTCTTGGTAGGCACGACCAAATAAAGCCACGCTGTATGTAGCAGAAGAAAAAAAAGAATCGACGCTCTACAAGTTTCCTACAGCATGTTGTCATTATACATCTTTAAATAATTGATCTAAATTGAATTTCATACACAAATAAGGCCGTTAATGATTTAAAGGTTGTTGGTTTTTAAGAGAAAATATAGTCACTAAATTGAACCAGTTATTTTTTCTGTCCACAGATGTATGCATCTCTTCTCTCCATCTTAGTCATCATGGTGGCTCTTCCATTGCACAGCTGCCTTGGTAAGTTCTGCTGTTGCTCACATACCACGCGCCACTTGCCGAAATCCGTCACAAGATGGCATCATTTCCCCAGTGTTTTTGTCATTTCTACCCTGAGAGATGTTTATGTTTATGCATTTAGCAGACGCTTTTATCCAAAGTGACTTACAAAGTAGAAATATATACATTTGTATTCCCCATCGGGGGATCGAACCACGGTCTCCCACATGACGGGCAGGGGTACTGACCACTATACCAACGAGGTGATAGCCCATTTCACTGTTCTCATTCTGAAAATTTACACAGAACGCAGACGCGGGCCACTGTCCCGGAACAGAAGGGCTTCTTCTGTCGGCCAACACGGCGCCGACCTCGACAGAGCCTTGGTCAACCGGTGGCTGACGGTAAACGGCGAGCGGCGGCTCCAGCGGG
Source organism: Menidia menidia (assembly GCA_907169785.1). Lineage (NCBI taxonomy): Eukaryota > Metazoa > Chordata > Actinopteri > Atheriniformes > Atherinopsidae > Menidia > Menidia menidia. Next base: position 5,557,814 of record CAJRST010000002.1, read on the forward strand.
CCAGCGAGCTGGCTTTGACGCTGGCGGGCGTTTGCCTGTGCAGCTTCTGGACCGCACTCCTCTGTCATCTCCTGTGAGCTACAATGCCAGGTGCAGTGATCCAGCGGCCGCAGCAAAAGCCCGCAGACGCTACATATTGTGAGCCGGCACATTATTATTACAATACACAACAATTCATGTCACACTTTGGTGCTTCTGAGGCCAGTGACTCAATCTCAGAGCAAAGGAAGATAGGCACCGGTCAAACTGGGACAGAGCTGCTTTATCTGGTAGTTTCCACGGTAACCACTAATCATTTATTTGTTTATAATCTTAAAAAAAAAACCCTCGTCTCAAAGTTGATTTAAAGAAATCTAAGCCTTAGTTACAGCTTCTTCAGGACGTGGTGCTGAAGGAGGAGGGTGGTAAAGAATGAGTCTCAGTGATGGATTCACAGGGAGATGTTCGCCCAGCTGTGTTCTAATAAGTCAGCCATTGAGGCCTGTCCCCGCTCCTATCAGCGACTTGTCGATGATAAACGTCGCGCAGGAGACAGGACGCGCAACAAAAGCACACGGGGCACTCAAACACTTTCTGGAGCCAAAGGCAGAGCAATGGAATTTCCAAATGTTATTGATTTAGTCTCTTGCGGTGCAGGTGTTCTCAGTCAGAACGTAAGATAAGCAGATATCATCCTAAAACAATGCTAACCAGAGATCGAAGGGACAGAAATGTTTACATAGCAGTGGCACACTCTTTAAATGCACCTTTATGTATTTTGAAGGGAAAAAAATCCTCCATGTAGCATCGTTTTTGTGCTCATAGAAAACGGATTGGAGAACAGCATCTGAGGGATTTTGTTTCTATGCTTCTCAGCCATAATGAGGCAAAGTTTATGTCACTTTGTCTGTAACAGTTATTTACAGCCCTGGCTGACTGTGATGTGATAATGTGCAGTTTATGGCCGATGTTCAGGGAGCTGTCATTTGTTAAATTAGGAGTTTCCACCGTGTAAACAGCTCCATACAGAGCCGCCTCCCTTTGGAGTGACTGCGTATAATTTGGGGGCTGACTGATGGTTTCCCTCTTCCTTTTTATAACCCTGCCACAGACGTCATCCGTCTCTGTCTTTAAGGAAACCAGTTAAAGAAAACAAAAGCACAGCTGGCATGCTTGTGCAGTAATCTCTTAATGTGTCATTGCACTTAATGTGGTAGCTTTTTCAACGGGTTACTGGAGCTTACGTCAGAGTCACTTACAACAAGGTCACCAAACCCGTCTAAAGTTCTGCTAACCTGTCTGAACCAAAGAATTAGCTCTTTGACCGTATGTGATTTAAACAGAAAACACAGACGAGTTCAACAGTTAGCTTTGAGATAAATGATAAAGTCAATCGTACTTCCTTGCTCACTAACTATACCGAGTTCTGTTCTAATTTACCTTATTTTTAGTGGCGTTTTCTGCTTTGCAGAGCTCGGCCCCTCCCTGTGGGATCACCAGACAGGTTACCGGCAGCCCAGATCAACTGGTACAAAGATACATGCTCTACACAGAGCCAAAAATTGTGGTCAAGATATGTGTGCTTCAGGTCAGCTCTCGCACAGCTGTAATTATTTGGTTCTTCACCGTGGCTGGTGAAATGATCCAGACATTGGATTGTAAGTCTCTGTGGACGTGGTGTCTTTTAAACCTTAGGTCTGCGATATTCAGTGATCCTTACCCTAGCTGTTGCCAAGTCTACACGATGGATGTTGAACCTGATGTCTAGGTGTGAACATTGACAGGGTCAGACCAAAGGGAATATCGTTGGAGATGCTTTTCTTGTGATAAGATGATGTCACGTTTATGGCATCTCGCTGCTGTAAAGATATTTTGAGTCGAAGTCAGATATATTCCAGCCTAGAGGGTTAAAAGCTGAAGTCTGCTGGAGCACCGAGCAGATGTGAGCATAGCAGTCAACCATCGATTCGAACTGCCGCCTTTTATGTGTGTCGACTTTTACGCCTGTGATTATTTTGCCTCACGCATTATATGATGTAAGAAGGTTCTATTCAAGTGCAGTTTACAGTTTTTTGTTATACCTCTGACAAAACTTTAATACAAGTCATTGCTGTGAATTGCTTCCTACCACACTGCCAAACCAGATGACACACATCCCTCGTGCACATCCCTGATTTAATCTGAACAGAACGCCTATGCTTTATGCTTCAAATGGGTTCATTTCAGCACATTCTTATTCCCAGAAAAACTCAGGAGGGCCGTCTCACTGCACAAGAAGCAGTGGCCTACTGTGTGCTGTATATCGCGCCGCTGCATCGTAACATGTCTAAAAATAGCTTGTATCTCCAAACATAACTCAGCTGGACTTTGGAAACATCTGCGAACACTTCTCCCTGCAGGTGGTGAGGTCATAAAAGAAGATACAATCTAAAACGTGTTCATTTTGTTTTTTATTACATCCAAAAAGGCTTTCTGAATTGAATTACTCTTTCAGTTTAATACCTTTGCCTGCTTTAGGCTTTGATTTATTTGAATGTATTATCATAAATAATTTTATAAGGAAACATGAAAAGATAGAGGGCTGAAGCTGCCACAGTGTAAAATGAATGCAAATATATATCAATTATTCAAGAACCTAATGATTTACCAATAAAAGCTATTAACATTGGGTAATAATGGGTATTTATAATGGGTATAAAAATTATGTTTCTGCTTTGATTTTTCATTTTGAAGTGTTCTCCATTGTGACACTATTGTTTTTATTTCTTTCGTCTCATTTTTCTACTTATGCATTCTTTTATCTGTAAATTTCTTTATCTGTTATATTTTTCTCAATTTCTCTCCTTTCATAAATTGTTTTATAAAACTCTAAACTATTTATGTACCTCATGATGATTTTACAGTGTCTGCGTTAATTACATTAAACAGTAAAAGGTATTTCTCCTTCTTTCATTTTTTTACCTGTTGCATTTTCCTACCTTTTACTTCCTTTTTTATAGTTTGTTTTTACATTTTCTTGATTCGGCTTATACATTCCTCTATGCTTTTCTCCTTTATCACCTAAAATTATCCCATCGTTGATGAGAATTGAAGAATCTGACGCAGCTGGATTCTATTGTCCTGAGCAGCACCTTCCATTATTCCGGTGTGTTTTTAGATGTGAGTTGAGGACCAGCTCATGATCGTAGGTTATGTTTCCCCTCTGAGTTCCGTCCGGTTAATATTTCCACAGACAAATAGTTATCTCTTCCTATTTAATTTAAGCCAATAACATTACCTGGTTGAGGTCAAAGTACGATGAATATTAAAGATGAGATACATTATTTTTCTATGAGACCATTACCTTTATGGACTCCTTTTTCAATAAAAAAAAATCTCTTATGACCAATGGAGACATTACAGTCTATAAATGTGAGTGTCACCATTAGGACTATGTTAACATCCTTTTATCGTCACATTAGCAGCGCTCTGAAGACAGATTCACACTCGCTGGCCTGCCAGACAGCCAGATGAACTCTATTTGGCCCTCAGCTTCAGTTGAGCTCAGGAGTCGACAGCTCCTGCACACGGGGATCATTTTGATGTGTGTAAATGAGTGACGACATGCTGTAAAATGACTCAGGAATGTTATCAGGATTTCTCCCGCTTTGCAGAACAGGGTTTTTTTTTCTTTTTCTTTTTCTTTGCACAGTGTCAACAATTTTCTCCTGATACATTCCCAACTCCCTCGCTGACTCAAGGTCAGAGAAGCCTTTTCCCCTGAAAATGTCATCAGGAAATGAGAAGTACTGAACGAGAAGTACTGAATGTTCAGGCGCTGTGCCCCGAACACACAGCTCTCTCTGGAAGACTTGTGTTAGTGCAAGTGAGCTAAAACTCATCCAGCTAGTGAAAGATAATTCAGTCTGCAGTAGATAGAGGTTGTACTGCGTGCAAAGCACTTGTTAGCAGCAGGCATCACAGTTATCGCTTTCAATTATGATGAAGAGGGCAAAGGAAACAAGCCAGGAGATTTTTTTCAGACTCAACGGGAGACTTACTGTTTTCTGACACTCCAGCTGTTTAATGTCTCACCTTGTTAAAATAGTGCGTATTATACTCAAAGTATCTTTTGACAAAGGTAAAAAAAAGCCATAATGAATGTGTCTGATGTCACTGAGCCCCAGATCTGAAAAGATATGAAAGGCTTGATTTCCTTCATAACAACAGTAAACACAGAAAACAATGTCAAACTTCCACCCGTCATTTCATGTCATAAGTCACAAGCTGGCATTATGAGTCAACTACTTGTGTTGTTTGAAGGCATGTTTGTATGTTGTATGTATGGGCTTCCAATATCACAGTTACTATAAAAAATGTGAAATTCCAATTGTGACCATTTGGGACATTTAAAAATAGAATGCAGTCATAGTTTTTACCCGAGAAAAGCTTCTACCGGGGCAGAACGGTCCTGGTTCCTTGGTGGTATCTTTTTATTTCAGCATTGGTGGAGCCTTTTCTGGTGTGTACTGTAGGTAGTCAGCTCCACAGTTAATAACGCATCCCCATAAGACGAATGGGAAAAAAATTAACTAAAATACATAAATTATTCATAACTTGATGATAAATTTGAGCTAAAACAGAAACACATAGACACGGTCCACCGTCTCTCCTCGGCAGGCGGCAGTTACGATGCTGTAAACCAGCGCTGTAAAACCATTTGTGCTATTGTTAATAATGAGATTAGCTCTCTCTTCCACTTGACTGGTGCTGATGTGCACTTAAAAAACCTTTCCCACATGCACACGGATCCAAAGATCTCTATTGTGGTACAGAGTTTCTGCAGAGTTACAAAGATCAGGCTAGTATCTTTCGAAGTGGAGCTGTGCAGTTTTCTGTTCCTGAACGTCTTCTCAGTTTTATTTTGCGGGTTTAAATATGATAAAAAAGTTTATACAATTATATAATTTCAAGTGAGGTTGCGTATTTTCTTCTTCGTCAATCCTTACTGGTCCTAATTCACTGGAAGGGTAGCTAAGACAAGCCATATCTTTAATAAGAAAAATTGGATTCAGAAAGAGGGTTAAAGCAGATTGGTATTAAGACAAACTGAGATGTCTTCTTCTGTAGGGGGAAAATGAGAGTTATTCACTGTTACTGAAGATACTGTAGGCTCAGCTAGTTTTAGGGGGCCATCTTCTGTCTGGTGCTTTAAAAAAAACAGAACCCAAGCGTTTTGGGTTTTCAATGCTTTGCAAATCTAGCGTTGAAAACCACAAACAACTCTGGGCTTAAATTTGTCTTGTGGACAAACAAATGAGAAAATTTCCCCATAGTGGAAAATTTTTGGCCATTTATGCGTGTTTTTACCCTCCAAAGTTGCAAAGAAATCAATCACGATTTCACTCGGGTTGAAATTTGATTATTTCAAAGTGAACTCTCACCTCTACCATTTTCCACAAGTTAAAAACCCAATAGCAATAACTAACCAGTTCTTTCTTGGAACAAGTGTCAAACATTGGAAGTTGACCTCACGAATCTCTTAAGTCTGCCATAAATTATTGGTAAAAAAGCTGTTGAAATGCCATAAAGTGCAGTTTACATTTATCAGTTTTATTAATTTGTAGAAAGGTCAAGTGATTATGATCTAAAGTAGCCCTTGGGCCGAACACATTTTACTGTCCTCATTAAAATCCCTTAAGCTGCCAAATCTTTAATGATCTGACGGCATAATGATTGACCTTGAGAGTTGGAGATTCAGTTTATGGCCTGATAGGACCGGCACACTTTAAAGCTCAGAGAATTTCAACAGCAAATATTAGTTGTTTATTCTACAGATTTACTGTATTATTCCCATGGATTCTATAATCATTATTCTATTATTCTACTGTTTTCTATTCACTGTGTTCATTTAAACTTTGACTGCTGTGGGTACTGTATGACATGAGATACAACCAAGCAAGTATGTAAAAAATTTAAGGCATTCTGTTTTCTAGACATTTACCAACTGAAAATGTCTTTTCTAGTCCGGAAACTACTGGTTTCTTCTTAACTCCGAACAATAACAATATTGTAAGAAAGGAAAAAAAGCATTGACATATGATATCTTATTGCACGCAAAAATGTTTACTTTACAGTGGCTTTTGTAAGGTCCTATCAGCTCAATATTTACTGTCGTGTGCACTATTTATTTTGATCACTTTTCATTTTATTCTCGCTTTGTTCGCCAACTTGACTTTAGTTGTGCAACCTTAGGGTAATAGGGTAACATTCTTTGGAGTGAAAAACCTTGATTCTTTCCCCCAAAAACTCCTACATTTAACAGTTAGAACAGGCAGCTGAGGACAGATGGGCTACTATGCCCAGTAGCCGAATTTCATCAGGCTCTGGAACGATCAATAGCACAGCCAGCTCTCGATAGCGCGCTCCCAGAAGACATCTGAACTTTAACAACAACTTTTGAGTTATTGTGCGGCTGGACTAAGAATAAAGCTGACACACTACAACTTAACTGAAATGTTTTATTCAGCAGGGCACTGACCAGAGTTGTCTTGATTAATGATCCACTGAACGGGTCATGCGGGGTAAAAAAAACCCAACTGAAGAGCACCACTTATGGAAATGGCTCGGCTGTGCCAGCGTTGTCTGCTGAGCCGCTAAGTGATTATTAGCAAAGGCCGAATATTGAAGAAGACTATTAACCACACGGCTGAGGTCTGATGTGTTGGAAAGTCCAGTACTTAGCACTTTATTTCTCCTTGACCTCATAAACGCAGGGAGGCCAGAGTTCATTTGCGACTGTGTGGGTGGCGATGGGGGGGGGGGGATGGGAGGAGCAGATGCTCTGATTTTGATTGGACAAGTATCCTTGTTTCTAAACCCAACCAGCATGGCTTTTTTTAATTGAAAAAATATATATAATTCAGAGGAATGGACCCTCAACACAAAGTATTGCTCTGTATTCCTCTGTGTATGTTTCACAAAGCCTCCACAATCCCCCATTTGGACACATCCAATGGCATAAAGAAATTAATGTCAAATGTCAAGAAAGTGTTAAGATATCACAAAGGTCAAATTGCCTGCAGAAATGGCCGTTTAAGGTGGGACAGATGAGCAATTACTACTATTGTTCTGAATAAGATAATGTAGGAGGAAGGAAGAAGTCTTTCTTGGAATCATCCCTTCCACTCAGCAAGCATCCTTAACTAAGACCCACCCACCCTACTAATGTGCTTCCTGGTGTTTGTTGCTGCTAAATTGCCATGCTAAAACCTAGCAATACGCTCAGATTCGAAGTCACTAATATGACAAATATGCCGTTCAAAGGCGCATCAGATAGGAATATGCTTACGGGGTTCCATCTTCTTCGAGCATGCTTATTCTTATCTTCTCATCCTCCATGTAAAACACATGTGTGGCCATCATTATCTGAGCTGATAGAAAAAGGCCAGGATCAGATCTGACAGCCCAGATCAGTTGGAAAAAAAATTACCAATCAGCAACTACAACAACCTTTATGCACGATATTAGTAACGGAACTAGATAAAAGAAGATACAAAATGACTTCAAGGACTTTAAAAATAGCAATTGTCTTTATTTACAAATATTATATAGACTTAAATACTGAGGAATATTACATGTCAATAAGGTCACATGTTAAATGCTACATTACACGTTTAAAGTTTGTCAAGCACGGAAATAAAACCAAAAAGCTCCTTCTACACATCATATTAAATACAAAAATAAATCAACTCATTCGCATTCACTCCCATATGGAGTCATAGCAGACAGTGAATCTGTACAATACTCTAAAACCATTATGATAGAACCCTTTGTATGCCCAACAACCGAGGGCTCATGAGAAGATTCCAGTGTTCCTACTCTCAGACAGACAATGTTTGCTATAGTGCGTTGTGTGATCAATACCATGACACAACCTGAGAAGTATTAAACATTCACAAGTGTGTTGCAAACACGTTATTGCATTAGGTTTTGCATTCAGGCCCTTAAAAAGAGAACGGCGTTACAGACGGGTGGCTTTAAAGTCTTCGTCCACGCAAATGGCCGGGTTGTCGTACGTCTCCAGGCTCTTCATGCTGCTCCTGGAGATCTTCTCGCCCTCCTCGTCTTTCCGGCAGCAGTCGCTGCACCTGCAGCAGCAGCAGCAGCAGCGGCTGCCGCAGACGCCCAACATGGAGGTCACCGCTTTGTCCCACGGCGCCATGGAGCGCAGCGGCCGGGGCAGGAACTTCCAGTCGCGAAGGACCTTAGGCAGGAAGCGGGGGCTTCGAGATTGCATCACGTTGATGACGACTATCAGGACCGTCAGCACGATGATGGGCACGCCCACGCCCACCAGGACCTGCCAGCCAGCCAGGGACAGGCCGAACACACCCAGGGGCAGGACCAAGAAGCACAAGATGAGGTAGAGGGCAGCGAACCAGCGGTATTTGGCTGTTCGGTTCCCCAGGCCTCTGGCCAGCCGGATGGGCACCCGCATGAAGGGGATGGGATACCACAGCAAGATGCCCATGATGTTGAAGAAGAAGTGGCACAGTGCAATCTAAAGAAACACAAGAATACACAAATATGATGCGGATAAAAATGACATCTTTGGGCTTAGGAGTGGTGTTTTTGTGTGCCTGTTGATGTGTTACTTTATTCACCATTGTTTAAAAACTCAAAAACAGCTAATCATTGGTACTTAGAGATTGTAATTAGTGATCTGGTACATGGTTGACATTTTCTGCTGTCCCCTTAAGGTTATTAAAGTTCCTTTTATATTCTTGTGGGGATTGATAAGACTGTAGCAGCTGCGATATTGCATTTGATAAATAAGGACATCAAAAAACATGTAATGGCATATTTATTATTGTTTAAGGCTATCCAAGCCTATTTTTTATATTAACCCGAACCACAATTTTATCAAACCCTGGCTGTTATGTTTTTCCCGCCTTAATTCTGTTACCGTTTTCTGGCTATCTCAAATCCATGAAATGTGAAAATACGATTGGAACAACTCTTCAACTTGGATCTACGGAATAACCAGCATGACCATTTAACAGCATCTCACCTGCAGGGAGTTGGCTAGCGTTTCCCCCGGGCTCGCCATAGCAGCTAGTATCGACGTGGTTGTCGTGCCGATGTTTGACCCCAGCGTCAGAGGATAAGCTCTCTCCAGGCTAATGACGCCGATGCCTGGTGAAAAAAGGTCGACGTTTTTTAAGTCGTCATATTCCATTTAAAAAGGAAATCAAAGACTGATATCGGTGGGCAAATGGTGCCTTACCAACAAGAGGGGTTATGGCGGAGGTAAATACGGAGCTGCTCTGGACAATAAAGGTCATGCCCGCTCCCACCAAAATGGCAATATAGCCGGTGACCCAAGTGAAGGGGAAGGGGAAGTCTGTGGTAAGAATACAGAATTTAAAAATGCAGGAGGTAAGTCACAGACCTGACCAAGACAGAGTAAGAGAGGGATTCCTGCCAAAATAACAAAAACACGGCATTGTGCCTGAGCTCTCTGCGTCACACACCAGGACTGCTGGACCCGGGGGGGTCAGCTAGAGGCGTCAGCGATGCTGTACCTGTGTAGCTCATCAAGCATCATCACAAAGAAACAGATGTGCTGACTATCAAACAGGAAAGCAGACGGAGAAGGCTCTAGCTCGCTTTTCTTTTCTTTTCTTTTCCGTACCTGTGTTAAGCACCTTCTTGATGACCACGGCCACCTGTCCCTTCAGCATGGAGTTGAGCAGCTTGACGATGAGGATCAGGCAGGTGCAGAGGACGAGCAGCGACAGGGCCAGGAGAATGAGGCCCACCGCCAGGTCCGGCAAGTCCACGTGGGCAAATATGTGTTTGCCTGCAGGGGGATGGTTAAAGACACCAAGGGTCAACTCAGGGCCTGCATGAAGAGATGACTACCGAACGCCTAAAGACTTTGCGCTTGCTATAACTATGCAGATAGCTGCGGGTGGCTTGTTACTTTCTAAGGGCCTCAAGTACACAGTGAAAATATTTCTGTTGGTAAAGTAGGGGCGGGCAACGAGCCATTTTCTAGTCATCGTGAGGCACTCAGGTGAGTCTCTACATCATGAAAAGACCTATTGAGAACTTGGAAAGAGAGGGTATAAGCCGGGGCGCTATCCGTCTGAATGGCGGGCTTTGTCCTGACATCAGAGGCTCTGGAAGAAGGAGGCTGCCATGCTCCGATGGCTCTCTCGTATTTCACTGAGCTCTACTGGATCGGGGAGTAACTACTGTTTTGTAGGTATGCGCGGAGGAAGGTTTACATTTCTCTTGGTAGTCAGTCCAGGTGAAGTTCATCTGGGTCCAGGTCTGGTTTCCTTCGGTCCAGCACACGGCACCTGCGGGGCAGCTCCCCACGGTGACATTCCAGAAAGTCTGAGAGCAAGGGCAAAAACAAGAGACAGACCGGTAATTAATGCGCCCGCTGATGATAATCTGCCCGCGTGGGATTTCTCTCTTTTTACGAAGCATGATCTAACAACTGAATCATTGCGGTTACGCTTGAAAAGGACAATACCGGTCATTAGGAGCAAAAAGCAGAGGCAACCACAGCACCGTGATCTGTTTTCATGTCGGTGCTAATCCCTCTTTCTTTTATGTGATGCAGCTGCTGTTGACTTCTTACCGTGTTGGTCTCGGTCTTGCACCACTTTTTGATGAGACTCTTGTTTCGTGCCTCCGGGTCACCGGTGGCAACCCCAGTGATGACAGATTTGTCCAACTAAGACGGAAAATAAACAACTTATTTCTCAAAAAGGCATCCTATTTGACATCCCCCTCTGCATCTCCCAGAGGGTGTGTGTTTTTCTCCCCTTACCTGGATGATGGAGTCTGTGAGAGGGTCGGTGATGACATTGAGCAGGTCGGGGGCGTTCTCTCCGCTCTGGATGTTGAAGGATTCGATCAGGAGGTGGGTGAGCTTGTACAAGACGCCCGTGGCCACCTCCAGGGGCAGAAGAATCAGCACAGACAGCCAGTTGAAGAAATCGTGGACCGTAGCACCTGCAAAGGCCCTGAGAGTGCAAGAGCGTCCGTGAGCTGAGTCGATATCTGGAGCCGTTTTTCCCCTGTTTCGGGAACTGGTTTTACCTTCGGAACTCGTTGCGGTCTCCGGCCTGCATCATGGCCACGATGGTGTTGGTGACGGACGTCCCGATGTTGGCTCCCATGATGATCGGCACGGCGGACTCGACTTCCAGCACTGTAAAAACAGACGTGGCTTTAAAGTCCTCCGTCCTTACCATAGAAGCAACCAATTATTATTATGTTTGTATTTCTTGTTTGTTATAGATGTACAAAGTCAATGAAACTGTGTGTCTACTTACAGCCAGAGGACACCATGCTGACCACAATAGAGGAGGAGGTGCTGGAGCTCTGAACCAGCACTGTGACTAATACCCCGATCACCAACCCAGCCACAGGGTTGGATAACACAGCGTTGTCCTGGAAGATGTCACCAGCAGCTTTGCCTATAGATACACACACACACAAACACACACATAAACACATGCAACCTGGGTCAACAACAGTAATCTACACATTAAATCAGCACTTTGTGCTGTTATCCAGTAAATAAACCGGGAAGATGGGTGATTACAGCCTGTAATTGATGGTATTAAAAGGAATTTGTTTTTTTGTTTTTTACCTCCAACCAGCTGGAAAGCAGAGCTGAGAATATCCAAGGAGCAAATAAACAAGTAGAGTAATCCGAGCAGAAGAACCAGCTTTACGATAGCAGTCAGCACTCTCAAAACCTTTCCTCTTGTATCCAGATCTGTATGGAAGAGAGAGAAAAAAGCAAAACAAAACAGAAACTCTGAATCAGACTCAGGTTTGTGCGTGGCTCTGTGCCACAAAGGGCATCTTGAAGGCACATCTGCCTCACCTGACCACTGGATCCCGGTGTCTTTGAGATCGGGGAGATCCCAGGGATCTTCTTCGGGGGGGTCCTCGGTCACCAGGTCCAAGGTGGAGTACGCCGGCGGGATGGCTTCGTCTTTAGCCAGCTGCTTATCATCTAACGAGGCGGCAAGCGGCAGGG
>CAJRST010000002.1:5579844-5656840 GCA_907169785.1 Menidia menidia
TGTGTGTGTGTGTGTGTGTGTGTGTGTGTGTGTGTGTTTGTGTACGGTATATATGTGTGTACATGATTCAGCTAAAAGAATTTTACAAGAGTGTGTCATTTGTTTACATTTTTAAATCAAATGTCTGAGTCAAAATCTGCAAGCTAAGCAACAGTGTCCAGTACAATGTCAGTTAAATGATCCCAGTGATAAACAGCTTGAAAATATGGTGGCAGGCAAGGGAGTGCAAAAACCAACAGCTACAGGATTTTGATCACGCTGTGAGGCTTTTCGGCTGTCGGGATCCAAATCAACAGTTATGAGAGGAATAGGGAAGGACAGGAAGTGCCTGTGATCCAGACCATGGCAGATCAACACTGCTTCTGGAACTCTTTAACTCACCACAAGGAAACTGAAAGACATTCTTCATTCATTGTCCATGTTGCTTATTCCTAGTAGGGTCGCAGGAAAGACATCATTTCTAGTGATAAAAGCTGAGTCTCTGGATGGTAGTCACATGTCAACAGGCAATTTTGTCGGGCGGTTTTTCTGACAACTTTGTTCTTTTAAAACTTGAAATCAAAATTGAGATGGTATGGACTGCAGTTTAAAGTATTAAGTAAAAAGTTAAACGTTTTATTCCTTAAACCAGAAAAACAACACATTTTATTTCAATCTGAAAGGTTGGTACTTATCTGTTATCCATATTCAAACATGCAAACATAAATTGAGATGTAATTTGTAAGGCTAAGTAAAAAAGTTAACAAAAAGAAAAAAACAGGCTCTACTTTTGATACGAGCTTTACTCTTCAACGCAACCTGAGCCCTATTAGACAATCTTTCAGTCATTTCATGAAGCTGCCTTCAGCATTAGTTCTCCAGACTTTTTTGAAGGACATCGCAAAGCTGTACTTTGGATTTTGGCAGCTTTTTCTTCTGTTCCCTATCAAGATAATTCCATGTGACCTTAATAATGCTCTGGGGGGGCTTTTTCCCTTTAAACCCATCGATACCAATTTTCATGTGTGGTTTTTGTTCTTTCTTGTGAATAAGAGTTTACTTCCACCCATCCATGGAGATGATTTTTACTTCTTTTGAAAGGTTTTGTTGGCTGTAGTGGTCTTTTTTGATAGTGGGCCACAGGGTGGAACTGAACACAGGCTTCCTGTACAGGAGGAGAACCTCCACTAAATGGGCCACCTGCTCAACCCAGTGGGTGACTATTTCTGATAAGACAGACTGGTCAGCTGAAGGTCCAATCATCTTGGCAATCGATTCCTTATTTTTGGTTTATTCATCACCCTAATTCTTGGGAACATCTCTCTCATCTGTTCATCTTAGTGGTATCAGTGTTTTACCCCTTCCACTTCCTCTTACTCTCCAGCACTTGTCGTGCATTTTATGCCTCTCACGCTTGTCTTTTAAAAATCTTTTCTAGAGTCAACTGAAAAAAAAAGGTAAACAACTTGTTTGTCTTCATGACAGGCAGCTGATAGCGAAGTGCCTTGAATCGGGTGCTTTGCTAAAGCGTGAGTGATTCACGGGTCAGCGTTGAGCGGCTGTTTGGATATTTGGAAACCGAATATGAACAAATGAACGTGGGGATCGCCATTTTTTTAAATAATTACCTCTCCTGTAAAAAAAAAAAAAATTCTACGGCCTTTTGTCAGGAGCGACTGGGGGTGTATTCGTCCGAAATGGCTCGGTGTGGTTCTGGTATCTGATGCAGAGCGCTGCCGAGGCTGTACATCAAAGTAAGCTACTGCCGCCATCCATCTGACGCTTTCCGGCTCGGCTCCCACCTGCGTGCACCGGGCACTCAGTCCACCTGCGCCGGCACTTGGCCGACCTTGGTGGTGATTGATAGGAGGTCCTGATTCATAAGTCCTCCGCGGGCAGCGATGGGTAACCATCCGTCTTTCCGCTTATCACGCGGCGGGAGGAATGACGGATGAAGCGTTAAAAGCTGAGTGGGGAAACTAGCTTCACCTTTCCTCCACGGTTTGTGAAACATTTTGTAGGTTTTGCTTGATGCGATTATTAAAAATGATGTCAATTCAGTAGAATGTGACGTTTTCATGTTTGTCTAAAAGAGAACAAGTTTTTCCGGTATTTCAGTGGGACGTTTTTATTTTTTCAAGCTGAGTAATGTTACTGGAAAAGAATTCTGATTCCAGAAAAGAAAAAAAACACAACGTGGGATCTGAGTGTTTTTGGGTCATTTAAGCTGCACACAGCTGATCTTCAGTACTTCAGTACTTCAGCATGACCTGGGAGGAGAAGCCATTTATGTGATATGTTTTATTTATTGCCGACAGAGACCGATGTGGATGTGGGGTATCGCTGAACCGTGAGCAGAGAGGGAAACGGATGGATTTACCTCGCTGAGCCAGTCGGTGAAAGCCGAGGTGCGGGTGAAAACGGTGGGTTTCTTCACTTCGTTGCACGTTCTCGAGGAAACGAAGCTGGTCACGCCCTGGATGTACCACCTACCGTCCCGACCCAGACAGTTCAGAGGGCCGCCGGAGTCGCCCTGGGAGAGAGACGGAGACGTTTTTGGCTCTGGATAGGAGACCCTCTTTGGAGGCATTGGCTTCTATGGAGGTCTCACACACATTGCACCCGGACACGATGTCTCCCCCTGCGCAGACCATGGTGCTCTTCACGTTGATGCCCCACCAGTCGCTGCGACTGCACACGCTGTGCTCCACCACGGGGAGCAGGGCCTGCTGCAGCTTGTCGGGCATGGGGCCATGGGCTTACCAAACAGAGAGGACGGAGCCTATGAATGTTTCATGTCTCATCCAATCGCTATCGGTAAGCAGAGTTGGGAAAGTCGTCTAAAAAAATGGAAACCGCTACATATTCAGAAGCACTCACTCCTCGGTAGGCCCAAAAAGCCCTCCGGCTTTCCACAGGAATGGACTACTGAAATGGACTACTATGCAGTGATGCATAGTCATAAAGCAGCGAAATGGAGGAGAATGCTGTGACGTTACTGTAAAGGTTGCCCCAGCCGGAGATGTAACACGGAGTCCCATGGGCGAGGATTTCTCCAGCCTCCGGAAGGCAAGCCACGCTGACGCTGTCGGTCATGATGGGGCTCTTATCCAGCTTCAGCAGGGCGAGATCGTTCCTTCAATTGAAGAAGGGTAATATGGTTAGATATTTACCGATTTGGGATATCCGGTTTTCACTCATTTTTCAACCGTGCACACCGATCAGAAGACAGAACAGAAGACATTCGCTCGTTCGTTTACTTGATGAATGAACAGCAGTTACCTCAGAGCTGCTAATTTGTAAATAGTATTTACAGATATATTTCTCACCCGTCAGCCACGTGGTCAATGTCCCAACTGGGGTGGACGACGATGCGCAGGATGTCCCTGATCTGTTCCGTGCCCTCCTGGACGTTCATGTCATGCTCTCCAAGGAGAACGCGATACACGTCTCCCGGCCTGTATAGGTTTGTCATTTTCTTTATCGTTCAGAGGTAAACTTGAGCAACTGATCAGACAGAGGAGGGGTTAGTCACCAGATGCAGTGTCCGGCCGTCAGCACCCAGCGAGGCGCGATCAGAGTTCCTCCACAGGTGTGATGGAAACGGCTGCCATGTTTCACTTGCAGGGAGATCTGAATGGAAACAAAAAATAGAGTATATCAGTCAGGGTGCAGCTCTCCTAGATAAGAAAATAAGGGAGCACACATGGTGTGTGGATACCTGCCAAGGCCAGCTATGGGGTAGAGCGTCCTCTCCGTTCACAACCCTGTTGGTGTTGGGCTGGACGGCAGGCGTTCCGCATCCAAAAACTATTCATACACAATAAAGGATTCTTACTGTTGCTTACTGTTGATACAACATCTGTATCTAGTAAGAATCAGATGTTGTTTCCTTTCTCTGGCCAAACCCCGCTACTTACCGAATGCTGCTTGAAGCAGGATGATGGCCACCGTCTGCAACATCGCGTCTGGACAGGTGGATTCAAACTCCTGCTGTTCGGGTCACCTCTCTTATACCGGCCGCCAGCTCCTTTACAGATATTGCTTAACCTGGGAAACCGTGTTATCAGCACCCCTCGGTCGATTGCGGCTGAGAAAAACAGCCTGTACCACAGATGCATGGGTTGGTCTGCCAGGACTCAGAAGTTATCAGACTCCAGATGGGAAAAAAGAGAGCTTTAACAAATGCCACCGAGAGAAACGGCCCCAACTGTTCCAGCTTTTTTTTATTGTGTAAAGACATGACTTTTGTATGGAACAATAATGTGATATGTGAATCTTCCGTTTTAGGGAAGTGAAGGTAGGAATATATCAATGTCCCGCTGACAGATGTAAGCCTACTACCTGGAGCAGACCTGATCTGGATGGGATCGTAAGTTCCTCTAAAACCTGTATTCAACTTTGAGCAGGTTTCCAGTCCCACTACGTATCACTGTGTGTTGATCCAGTCCTACAGCACCACACAGGCACAGACGCAGGCTTGTGGAATTCAACCCTGTTGGCTGACTTGATTGCCCCTCCCCACTTCAGTTCTGAGGGGATCCACGATTTCTAAAAAAGAATTTCAAAATGTCTTTTTGCCTAACCGCATGGTTTTAACATGAGTCCTTATTGGTTATATCTTAAAGGCATCTTAACTGGAAGAATTCATACTATCTCTGGATCAATTCTACATACTTTTCATTTTATAGTATTAGTATTAGTAAACTTAAAACGTACATCGGCTTTGACTGGACAGATTCAGTTAAAACTGTAATAATGCAAAAAGAGGACCACAAAAGCATTGATAATGCCTTTATGTACAACCAAACAATATAATAAGGTCCAAGACGAATGCATAGTCTGCTGCATGCATTCCTCGTGGCCGTTTGAAAATTGTGCAGCTGCACACAAAGAGAAATCCTCTATTATGGACAGTCTGTCCCCAGCGTGAAACTGCGGGCTGCGTGAAGCAGAAACAGGAGGTAGCTGAGGAGGCATCATGGAGTGAGCGAAGAAGAAAAGCAGGCCGAGACTGAGGGATTTAAGGTCGCCGGCAGTCTTTGTGCCTCGTAGAAATTCTCCTTCCTACGACCACAGAACTGGATAGCTTTGGGTAACCTTCAAGAGCAACAGTCCTGTAACAACTTTCTCTCATTTAATAACATTTTACACATTCACAAAGGGGCCCGCGCTCCGCCGGAGTCTGGACCCAATTCTTCACGCTTCATTCAGACGGTCTCTTTTCCCCCTGAGGGGAAACTAATATCACTCTCTGGAGAGGATGCAGTGCATCTATAAATTTCCCCCTTTTAGGGAGCAAATCAAATCAATAGTGCCTCAACAGCAAAAAAAAAAAAGGCTTTGCTTGTTTTCTTGCCGTGTCCAGATAACTCCCTGCACCAGAAAGGACATGAGGATTTATGAAGCAGACATGTGCTATGTGTTTGCATAACACGGCAGTGACAGAACTGTGAATAATTCTGATTAGGGCTGCAAAACTTACAGCTGACAATGAATTAGCCACTAAGGATGTTTACAGAGGTCACTCAAGAGGGAGTCGCTGCGTTTTATGAATGAGTGTGCCTGTAGGGCAATAACTTTTGGGAAGTTAAACAGTGTGGAAAAGAGTCGGTTGCACTTTTATATCATTTATGTGCTGGTGATGTACTACTATAACAAAAACAAAACAAAAAAAACAAAGCAGATTTATTTCACAGTAGAACTCTTAGCCACAAAGTGACATTAAAATAGATTTTTATCAATAAATGTGTTAAACAGGGTATATTTTTTATTGTTCAGAAAGCCCTCATAAAAACCTGAGATATCACAGCAGTAACAATGCTTCAACTTATTCATGACACCAAAAGACCACAACCGTAATAAAGGGTTTATGAGGATATTACAGTGATAAACAGATCACATTGAAATGAGGCCATCAGAAGGAACATATTATGGTTGAATGCCTCCAACAATCAGTCAAACTGAAGTGTCCATCAGTGTTTAACTGAAGTTATATTTGTTAACAACCATAAAGATGATATATCAAGAGGAATCTTTGTATACATTTTTGACTTGTGAACTAACAATGTCCACTCATTGCCCACTTTAATGTAGACAGCTGTGAGATGTGATTCTGCTTCTTCACAATGTCTAACTATTCAAAGTTGAAAAGTTTTCAGTGTTTGTTGATGATTATGCACTTTTTGGGCTAATGTATATTGCAGGTATGTTCCCATCCAGCAAAAGCTAATCACTAAAGTAATATTAGCTCATTATTTAAGTATTTCTGTTACATCTTCACTGCTGTGACATTTGATGCTAACTTGTCCAGTGCAAGTCATCTCTGTATTCATGAGGAAATTATTTTGAAATAACAGACAGTATTTTTAAGGATAAAAAAAAAAGACTGAAGTTGTAAACTGTAGTTTGTTGCAAAACGACACAAACTGTTCTGAAAAAGCAGACACATTTTTTCAATTATTTGTCTTTGGTTTAGTCAACTGCAAGAAGGTTTCCACCCAGACATTGTTCTTCCGAACCATCTAAATCAATATTCCCAAAGAGAAATACAGTCCAACGCAGCAGCAGGTCAGCTCTTTAATCAGCGCTCGCTCAAGACAGAGATAAATCATTTCAAAGCAGCCAGCACAGTTTAAGGCCAAGTATGTATCTCCCAAGGTTTTCAGATAAGTCAGAAATCTGATGAGAGCTGCCTGGAGACAAAGGAAATGCTGCCAATTAGACATTTGAAACATAAATCACACTTTACAAGCTGTCACATCCAGCGACCGGCATCCAGGTTCCAGCCTCTCGCAGTTATTAATCGAAGGCTTGAAATTGGTTGGATAAATGTGCAGTCCGCGAGTTACTTCATGATATCTTCTTTCAACAAAACGGAATGGAAACATGTGATACAGGGAAACATTCAATATACTTCCCAAATTGAAAATGAAAAAATCAAGGTTAGGGAAGTAGAATAGTATGAGAATGGTTTATTTCTTTACAACTGTCAGATGAGTGCAAATTTAAAAAATACAGTGGTTTAAACAATTAAATTGTATACTAATGTAAGTAAAAAAAATTCTACACTGTTTTGGTATGGCTACGAATAGAACAAAAACACATCTAATGTGATATTTAGTGAATTTTGGAGGTATTTGCTCTTGTTTATTTGCCCTGAAGCTTTAGATTGGGTTAGTTTAACACATTTTGTTTCTTGTGCTAAACTAAGAAAACAGGAGCCTGGAACTCGCAAGTCAGTGGAAATGTTAATCAAGCAAACAGACGTTAAGGAAATCTGGAAAAGCTAGAATGAAACATATGTCAAAATGTAAAAAAATCTAATCCACTGCCAGTGGCTTAACAGAAAACTGGAAAAAGGGGGGTAGTTAGGTTAACAATAAACTGAAAAACTATCAAGAGGAAAAATGATCATTTGATTGAATGAATTTGTCTTTGTTTTCTCCATTTAAAAGCTGTTATATGCAGTTAGAGCCTATTTAAGATAAGCTCGACTATTTGGTGGCTTGTTGTAGCTTCACGTTTAGCCTTAAAAACGACAAAGACAAGCACTTTTCCAGATGCCCAAAAAAATCCCTTCAAAGCAACGGGGCCCCAATTTGACCAACTTAACTTTTTAATCAATCGCCCCGTGTCTCTCCCCGGGCTGTTTGGGTGCCATCCCTGTTCCGCTGCTGCTGAGTTTGCTGCGGACTGTTGCTGTTGATTGAGAAACAGAGTGGACTTTGCCTCCAGGCTCCAGACAGAGATAATCACGTCTACCAGTCGCTCTGCACAAATTGTAGCCCTCAGGTTGCTTTTGACATGCAATGCCACTCTCTAACTAAGCTATCTGCCCCCTCTCTCACTCCACTCTCAGCTGGCATGGATGGACTAATCTAATAGTTCCTTCAGAGTACTTTATAAAACATTTACCCCACCATAAGTTAATTGAGTTGTTTTTTTTTTTCCTCAGCAATGCTTTCTTTCACAGCTAGCTGAAAAGCCTTCTGGAAGTCTGTTGGGCTACACTGGAGGAAGTGTGTCCATGTTTTTTTTTACACATTATATAAAAAGGTAACTATAAAATATTTTATATTCATAAAAAGGAAATGGAGGAATGTTAAACATTTCCGTGGATAACTGGGTCACATTTTATGTGGGCTGACGTGATCGCCGTTCTGAGGTTCTGGGGATATTGTGGCTTGGGCCCGGACAATAACAAAGTGATACTTAAATGCGTTATCATAAGGTTTAAGTCAGCAAAATAAAATCAAAGTCAAATTTGTTTTGGCTCAAACTTCCTTTTTTCCTGATTCTGAGGTCATTGTCCGAGAGGAAGAACAACCACGTCTTTGTTGTCTCTCTCGGACCCTCAAGCCAAAAGAACAAAAGTGGAGGAACTGAAGAAAGAGACTTTCATAACAGAAACCCCATTCTGATAATTGGCACTGATAGATGAAGGAAACCTAAATCCAAATAAACGCACCCCCCCCTCTGTGCTGAGCAGCTGGGGCTCCACTGATTCATTGCAGAAGAATCCTCCTTAACCATCACAATCTTTTATTTCACACTCCGTTTGAGAGTTTGTGAGCAACGCCTCGGACTCCCTGCGGACTTTGGAGGAAAAAAATCGATTTCGATCGGTAATCGACTCCGTTTTGGGCTTCTGTGGCAACGCCATTCCTCGTCTTCCTCTCATTCTGTTATCCACCGTCTGACAAAAGCCAAATTATAAACAGTTCCTTACACCCACAAATCAGGCCTGGGTTCGGGCCACCGGCCCTGGCGTGATTGAGGCGTTTTATTAAGGAAAGCGAAAAGGAGACCACTACTGTTTCTTCTCTGGGTCCTCGGCCCAGTCGCAGCGAAAGGAGCACGTCAGCACATCTGGCCTCTCCGGAGGGATTTCGATTGTGACGATTGAAGCCCAACTTCAAAACCGCGACAACAAAACCGTTGTGACAGACGGGAATGAATTCTGTTCACTCGCAAGATTTAGGACTAACGCTTTTTGGCATGGACCTTTCAGGGGTGCCACCTGGTGATTGTGAGATTTAATTGAACTGAACAGATCCATAATTCGGGGTCCCGAACATCAAAAGGATATCGATGTAATAAGGTTTAATCGCCAACTTTCTGGTGGCTAATGACCCCAAAATGAACTGTCGGGTTGGATTAGAGCGCCGCACGCTTAACACAAACCTACCGGAGCTCAAATGAAATATGCCACTGAATTTAATCTTGAGGTTTCAGAGGAACGCTAAGATACCAGCAGGACAGTGACAGAAAAACTCCAGACAGGAAAAAGCTGAGGGATGGTCCTCCTTGTTAAGTCCCTTCGCCCACAGAGGCTTGGGTTTCTTGGCTGTGACGGATGGACAATAACAAGTAGGCCCTATAGAGTGCTACCCCTTCATATTTCACAGTTATATGTTGTCATTTTGGGGCTTTCTTTTCTTTCTTTTTTTAACATCGTACAAGGAACTCTGTTGTTAGGCGCCAAATGAAATGGAAAAACCACATGTAGACTTGTATCGAGTTTCAGAGTCTTTGTCTCTCAAAATGAATATCTAGTTTAAAGAAAAAAACTTGAGTGCGTCTGTCAGCTAGCTTCTTTCTCTTTTTGGCATGCAGATTATATTTGTGTACGTATTCTTTAAATGATGTGTGTGAGAAATGTGTTCACATCCATTTGAACATTATAACAGAGATTCCAGTATTCCTCTAGAAGTCTCAGTTCTCATAGTAAAAACGGACTAGATGAGTAACTATTCTGTTTTGATCTTCTAGTGAATTGTGAATTGTTTAAGTATATGACAACCCCCTGGTCTTATAATACCAAAGCATCTGTCACAAATGCGTAATCTTTTGGCCAACCTAAGAGCTTTGCCATAGGTAGAAAGAAAGAACAATTTATAAACAGCATTAAAAAATACTTTTCTTAGAGTAGAAATAATCTAATTGACATTTTCAATAGAAATATCTAGACAACTTTTACCCAAGCTGTTACGTCTACATTTTCGGACATATAATTATTTACGTAAAATGATCAATTTCCTGTTATGCTTTCTATTTGAATGTGTCAATTGGAAATCTTCAATAAATAGTTGAAGTCAAAATGATTCAGGACATTTCAAGAGAAATTGCATCCGCTGGAATACAAAAATGTATTAATGTTGTCATTGTGAGGTCATTTTTAAAGGTATACATACAAAAATGATTTGCTCCACAAATCAAAGCATCCCATTAACCCTTTCATGCATGAATTATGATAATTTTGTACAGAACTTAGCCTGTATATATCCCTTATATAGACCCAAGAAAATGGGAACATGTGAAAAGGACCAAATACCTCGGGGTCTAACATGGAGAGCGAACAGGGCCACTAATGAGGCTCCATGTATTGTATCTCTGGCCTATTTCGTTGCTGAAAATGTGTTTTCTGCCGAAACGCTCCTCAGAAAATATCATTAGCGCGCTGGCTGAACCCTCCGAGGCATCTCGTGGTCCTATAGGTGTGCGGAATGTGAAAGTGTGTCACGCCGAGCTGCTTTAATCCCAGCAAGAGCAGCGTATTTGTTGTTCAACAGATGTGGTCTAATAACGGCAAGACCATCAATTCAGGATGTTTTTTCCTTTTCTCCCCCCCCCCCCCCCCCCTGCACATGTAGGGTTCATAATGGGGACATTGACCAGCTTGAGCTCAGCTCACACTTCTACTGACACTTGCGACACCCCAGCAGTGGTTTAATATACTGAGCTGTGAGAAGTTCATAAATCTCTCGCAGGCCGGTTAATACTGCAGCTCTGAGGCCACCAAAGCGGGAAGGCCACTTTGGATGTGCTGTTTTTTTTAATTCCTCTAGACTCCTTAAAGTAACACTGCATGTTTTCCGTCTTCTCTGGACGGAGTATTATAAAACCCCGTTCAGGATTAGCGCTGGAACACCGGTTCTTTTCCGAGGCAATTAACAAAAGCACCGAGCTTTAGACACGGGAGAAACCCGATACGCTGATACAGATTTTCTACCCCATAAAACGAGCGCCGCAAACGGTTACCGCAAAGTGAGAGCGTGTAACTCTAGATGACCTCGCAGTCCCGTACCCCGGAGCGCCAACGTGCTAATGTAAATGACACGTACTGGGCCAAAGCTGAAACCGGAGGCTTGGAAAAACACATACAAATCACAGGCCTGATGTAGCCAACACCACCTCTGGCGAGCGGTCCGAGCGGGAAAAGCGGAACGGCTCCCTCCTCTACGCGCTTAAATACACCTGTATATTTAGAATTTTATGCAAACATTGTATAAATATTGTCCCAAAACCGTCGACATGGAGTTGGGGGCCCTCTGCCTGCTGGTGCCTCCTGAAATCTGGAGGCAAACACAAAGAGCTCTCTGTGTAACGTGTAAGCGTTCACACATGCTCAAACGCCACTCATACACAACGTGTCGGAAACCTGCTGCTAGATCATGTTTGCGGCCACATTTACAACTTATGCAAGACTTGCGATCATTTCTCTATAAATATCTTAATATCTCTTTAATTATCTCATGTTCCAATAAAGTTTTTTTGTCATTAGTTGTAAAAAATACAACATACAGGATAGTAAACTCTCACTAGCGCAACATATTTTAGCGCAATTGTAAGATGGAACCGCTTTCCTTCTCGATGAATTGAAATTAAAAAACACAGTTTTAGGACAAATATCATTTCGAAGAAAGAAGGATCAGTCCTTTTCTCAACCTCATGATGTACTATCTCTCTCCTAAAAAAAGGTGCAGAGGCAAAAAAAACAAACATTTTCCCTTCTATCTTTCTCTCCAGGCAATAATATTGAATGTGAATTTAAAAGATTGGACCCCAAATGAACATGTATTGTAAACGTGCCTCATTTCAGTCACAATTTCACCCCTTTTTTGGCCACCGACCAAAAAGAAAAACTTACACAATGTTAATGAGAGCAATTTTATTGATAATTGCACTATATTACTCTATAAGAGTGAAGACAAAGAGACGGACAGAGGCAAACAGATGTGAATGCCCTGCATTAGGCAGAATGCAGGTAGCTTGGAAAACAGATGAGTTATGCCTGTAACTGCTACTAAACTTGCTTGTTCGCATGGCCCTTAAACATCTGCGTCTCTCCTCTGCTTCTGAACTGTTTCACACAGCCCGTGTAGCTCCACTACTCGGTGGGATGAGTCAGTCCTCTGTAAGCTCTCAGATTGAGTGCAGGCTCTTTCTTGGGTCCTTGCAGACCTCACGGGTTCAGGATTTTGGTGTTTGTCTGGCCTAACCACACAAATTTCACACGAGTCACGTCGTGCCCATTTGTCTCCATATGGATCTTCTTTGAGGAGGATAATTCCGAGATTATGTAAGTCGTTGGGTGTGAGGAAAAGAATTTTTGGAGACGTCCCATGGGTTGTGCTGGGAGTCATCTGATTAGAGAATGACACGCTGTGTCTGAGAAATGTTATGACAAGACGCACAACCTTTTTAGTGCCGAGCAGATGTTCCAAATTACCCCGCGAGACACATCCATCTTCTATATGAGCTAAGAGGGGGAAAGGTGCGAACAGCAACTTCCACAAAAACACCGGATTTATTTTGATAGCTTAAGCGATCCATTCTCATAAAGCCGCTCATATTAAGAGCGCCGAGATTTACCATCCACAGATGTGCACCTGTTACCACGATCCAGATTCAAACCAGAAATGATATGCTTACATTCATCTGTGCATGCGAGGATACTTTCAGTGTTTTTGGGGATCTGAAGACCTTGGCTGATATCTCGAAGACGAACCAGAGGGGGGCACTGTTTCAAAAGGTATTACAACTGACATAGCCACCAACTGATGCCATGTGTTCAGGTTCTAACTCTGTTAAACACAGCACAAAATCTGAGTCTTGGATATTAACTGTAATGTAACTGCAATATAACTGTACACGGGTTATGTCAGTGCCCAGATATGGAATACTAGTATTTCTCTCACATTAAAGAATCGTCAAAAAGTTTGTTCTTTAAGCGTTACCTGTTCAGCAACAGCAGATTAGGGCTCCTAAATTTATGACGCTTTAATTAACAACTTTAGCTCTAATTCATATTCTCCTCACTTATGAGTGAGTCAGAGAAGCGAAGCTTTTTTTTTTCTTTCTTTTTTTTTTCTTTTCTTGTTTCGTCTTTCACTTTAATGAGACTGGCAGCGGGACAGAGAGGCCTGAGCTCATCAGAGTCGGCAGCTCCTGTGTTCATATGGCTCACACTCGCTGCTTTATTCTTGTCTTTGGCCGCAGTCGTTCTCCGCTCACACCGGGGCTGTGAGATCATATTTGGATGTCGGGGTAACGATCCTCTGGAGTTGCACGCCGAGGATTTAATTGGGAGCTTTTGCTTTGGAGTCAGTGGAATTTCATCAGCTTCTGCTGTGTTTTTTTGGGGGGGTTTCCATCTCTTGTTTAGAGCACACGGAGGGTCCGAAACTCGTCACAAAATAAAGTGACCCTTTCTCTCAGGCGGTCATCAGGGGCAGGTGTTGTTTCCGCGTGGAGGACAAGTGAACGTGAGCGTTTTCCAGCAGATGGTAGTAGTGGGTAACTCTAAACGTGTCCTCTACACCAGGGATCATTTGAATTTGCTGTTTACATCACTTAGTTGAAAATATGATTTTAGGGATTTGCTGAGTAAAAACACACTGATCTTTCCATCAGTTATTGATCATGTGATTTACTCCCTCTGCTAGTCAGTGAACAGTGCACACCATGTTGGATCAGACTGTCCGGATTGACTAAGAGCCATACAGTTGGGCCAAATATGAAATAATGACGGTTGTGACAACAAATAAGCCCTCAGCACACTTGCATGTATACGAATAATTTCAGCCCAGGTATCGTAACAATAACCACAAACTTTAAAATCATGAAGTAGAACTGAAGCATTGAGGTTTCCACCTGTGTACCCAACACGACAAAAAATGAAACAAAATCGACAAAAAAATAAACAAGTTGTCAAAATTGAATTGACCATACTCTTAATTATGTGTACATTTGAACGTTGCCATTCAATTTTAATATAGGAGCTTATGTAAGGTTAATTAGTGACTTATGATTGGTGGTGTAAAGACAGTTACTAACATCAGGGCTAATGCGATGTGGTGAATATGGATGCAGAGTTTTTTGCTTTGAGAACAGACATACTCCAACAACTTTGGACTGCGCTGTTATGGTGTTTTGAAAATGCTATGAATTATCATGAGCAACTCGTAGGCTTCAGCATGTCAATATTTTGCATTTGGTAAAGTAAACCAGCACATTGAAAACAGCTGCTTTGTCTCTACTCCTAGAATGCCCGAATGTTACAAACTAGCAAAGCAAAAAAGAAAGAAAAAGTAAGGAAAAAAAAAAAAATCTGACATAAATTTTAACACAATTCAGGGCAGCCGACCCTGAATGGATAGAGCAGAAGATGTCACATGTTATTACAACAATGGAATAACTTTTATTGCAAAAGCAGCTAGATAATAAGCTAACTGCTTCAACTAAAACTGGAGCTCATATAGGTCATGTGGTTGTTAACAGAAACTTTGTAAAATGGGAACATAGGGTTATTTTGTAAAGGTTGCTATTACAGTGATATCAGTAAAATTAGCATCATTTTATTAGCATAATCTGTCATAAAAAAAAACAACTTTTTATTTTAAATTCCACCCGTAATTACTCAGGTTGAAAAAACAAAATTAGCTGTTTGTATGTTGTGTTCATACCGCTCAAACCAGGAAACATTACATTAATCATGACCATACATTCGTTAAAGTTTCAGTTGAGATTTTAGTGTGCAGAATATTTTGGCTCTGAGGAGTTCGATAACTGAGATCAGATGTTACAACCCTTGGTTCACCTGTTGGCTTATCTTTCCCTCTCAAAACCTCCAGCTGTTCCAGCCTTTTTTCCTAAAGGCAGGAAATCCAATTGATACTGTTCCTAATTAAGATGAAAGGCACAGTTGTTTTAGTGATGTCATCACAACAGAAATGCTCTCGGAGTGGCGGTGGCTGTTCAAAGTGGAACGCAGATCAAATGTACCAACAGCAAATAGAGGCAACAGGATTGGCTTGGAAATTTATTGCACAGCTGGTTGCTTAAAAACAACAAAAACAAACCCCCCCCCCCCACAGAACCCCCACACCACCCAACCGCAGCTTTTAAAAATTAAGCCCAAACCGTGTCAGATGATTTATTTAGCTGATTTTGACGGAGCTTTCTAAATAAAAGCGGCATAAATTAGAAAAATTGGGGAGAAAGCTTTTAAAGTATGGTCTCAAAATCAGTATTCTCTTCTCCTTGTTTCCATTAGAATTAGGTTTGATAGATTTGTGGTTCTTGAATATGAGTACCTGTTTGTTTCCAGGTGGTCACGATGAAAGTCAGATCTTTTCATCGCATCATAAACTAATAAAGGAGAACAAACAACGGCTCACCAGCGTAATCAAACTTGACGACAAGTGACAGGTTACCATTTGCTACATTTCACAAAATGAACATTTCATTCTGACAGGGCCAGAAGTCCCGTTTGAAAGGGCTGTGAGTGAGTTCATGGGAGTGATTATGACGCTGGCCTGTGGCCCGGTGGAGACCCTTGAAGAAACGCGAGGCCAGAGGTCACACAGGCCATTAGTTGCCTCATTATGGGGCTTTTGCTTCTCATTTACCAAGATAAAAACAACAAGAAGAAGAAAAAAGACAGACAGGGTCTAGTTCATTTTACTTCCTTCTGTCCAAACTTGAAAAAGGCTTCACCTGGAAGAACACATGGGACAACTCCTTGTCTTTCCTCCTTATTTTGATTTTATTGAAGGATAATTCAGGTTTCTAACCCTCAAACAACAAAAAATACATATATTTGTTTGTAATATTTCAGCATACTTGTTTTAAAGTTCACCAAATTCATTTTCGTTATTAAGCATTTCAATTAAATCAGTTTTGAATAGACATGATTTCTCTATGCATGTTCTCCCTGTATGCAGTGGTTCTCTCCAGGTACCTGTAAGTGTAATGGAAAATTCCAAAAAGCCCCCCAGGGGTGAATGTGAGCGTGTGGTTGTTTGTCTCTGTGTACCCCGCCTCTGGCCCGTGGTCAGCAGGGACAGGCTGGAGGTTCAATTCAATTCAATTAAAACCTTTATTTTTCCCAGAGGGAAATTAAAAGTTGGCATAGCTCCTTTGGTTAAGGAGTTGTTATAAATTTTAATAGCTGTGGGTAGGAAAGATCTTTTGGAACGGTCTGTTTTACAACTAATCTGAAGAAGCCTCTGACTGAAGAGACTTTGTTTTCCAGTTGCAGAGCATGGTAACAACTGTCCATAACGTTCTTGCTTTTATGCAAAATCCCTCTTTGCATCGTCATCTCCACTATCCAATAATCAAAGCAATGTTGGATTAAAAAGGTTCATTCTCTTCTGTGGGCACCTGGCTGACGCTCAGTGAGTCACACAGGTGTTTCAGGTTTATTTGAAATGTTGCTCTCTTCCTCCGGTGGCGTTTCGGGACATAGAGTCCCCCTGGAAGCAAATCTGCGCTTTGTTGTTTTCCTTTTTTTTTCCTTCCCTGGCTTGCCCATTCGTTTTCTTTTATTTTGGATTTCAGCCCGTCAGAGCTGTCTAGGACAAATGCGTGCATGCACGTTCGTATATATGCGCACGCATGCACGCCTCTGTTGGAGCGCTAGCCACTTGTCATCGTTTCCCCCCACTTCATCAGAGTTCCATATATTTAGAGAACAGGCTTAATGTGGCAGCTGAATACACCCCGGCTGAAATTGATCATAATCCAGTTGATCTCCGGGATGTTTGCCAAGCATTAGTGAGCTTGATTTCTCTGATAACCCAGTTTGCAGAGGCTTAAATGTGTGGCAGAATGTGTTGGAAAGTAATCTGGGGAGCGAGCACTGTGAAATGGTGAGTGTAAGCAGTTCAGGGTTGAGTTACTTTTATCTGTTAGCCATCGAACGACGTAAACATACGATCCTCTTCGTCTCTTTGGTAATTAAACCGAAATGAGAACCATGTTTCTGGTGGCCGTTGTGTCCCGTGGCGTGGGTCCGGATAAAGTTTCTACTTGGCGTTTATCAACTGTTGAAAGGGAATGTTTTTCCTGGGCTCCTTGCGTATTGTCACCCCCCTTGGAACACACACACACACACACACACACACACACACACACACACACACAAATCCATGCACATGCACACAGAGTCCATGGAGCAGAATGTGACTCTAATGGACCTTCCTATGAGGGCAGATTTAATTGTTTGGTCATCGTCTCCATGCTCAGTGTGCCACAGTCAATAAAGCCACATTAGAGGAGACGGGAGGTGAGGGGTGAGTAGGCTGACACAGGGGGGTTAAGACCTCTGCGTGGGGAGAATATAAAGCGACTGATCCCTCCCAGAGTGGCATTCTCTGTCTATCAGAGCCCTGCAGAGGACAGGCTGTCACTGTGGCCCATTGTGAGGCCAATGACTCATTCTTACTCAGGCAAAAACCTTAAAAAAAGTCCAAGGGATTTAAAAAAAGTTGGGGCAAACCTCTTGGATTTGCTTCAGCTAATGTGTATGTGCGCATTTGCATGTGTGTGAACCGTATTTGAATTAGAATAGAATGGCAAAATTGACAAAGTTCTCGATCGGATGTCACTAAAGTAAAAGATTTCTGGTAACCTTTAGTTATCGTGTTCGCACTGAGCCCCCTCGGCCGGAAAATGAACCGGGCCGAGGTTTAATGTGGCTCACATGTTGCAGTAAAAGGCTTTTTACGCGCCCGGCCGCGGCTCTTTACGTAACGCGCTGCTGTCAGTGATAGCCATAACATGTCACCAGAACCTGAGAGGTGTGTGATGGTCAGCGCGATAACCCGGCTTTCAACCGTCTCCCCGCATCTGCAGACCACCAAGCTATTCTCACTGACCTCCCCCTGACCCGCTCCTCCTCACTGTCACTAAAGCAGCTTCCTGCACATCCACCTATCCGTCTAACCTGTCAAGTATTCAACTCCAACCCCGTAAGTGCTGTTTTCTCATATATTACTCTTCAGATGTTTACAAATCCATATAGGTGTTTTTCTAAAATCTTTTAAATGCATTTTCTGTGAAAAAACATTAAAAAAGTTACTGGTGACATGTTCAAATATGCAATCTAAAATTCCTTCCAGCTGATGTGCATCAGCAAATATGAATTCCCAGTTAGATCGGATACTACTCTTCCCAGGAATAGGCAAACTTTTCTCAGTAAGAGCATTCGCATGAATAAATCTGCCATAAGATGATAATCCCAAAGCTTAAATCAAAGTTCAGCTGGACTCTTACTGCTGCATACTCCTCTGAGCAACTGGAACTGTGCGTATGCGCGCATACACACACACACACACACACACACACACAATCCCATACTTTACCAGCTACCTTTCAGATGAGCTGTGCCAAAGCTTCCAATGCGCATGGGAATGCAATCAGGGTTGAAATAATGGACGATTCCCCCGTAAAGTCTCTTCCCAACATCGGCGTTCTCCGTCTGCCTCACATCTTCTCTTTTCTGGCGTGCTTTTTTTGAATGGAGATGGATCTCTGTGCGTGCACAGCTGGCGCACTCGTGGATGATGAGATTTACATCACACAAGAACTTCACGACAAATTGTCGAAGAAATCGTGTGTGACGTTTTTAAAAAAACACCAAAAACACACCAGAAGGTAAATTTGAAGAGTATTGGTTTATTGGAGTATTGGAACTCAAATAGCCGTATGTTTTAAAAGAATCGGTTGTCTAGCAGCCTTTCTTCTCTGAACGACATTGCTGTGCATGCTGGAATCGAATGGTTGAGAAATACTTTCGGCCTGACCCGTAACTGACCCGTCATTAAAAAAGTGACATTATCGATTGGTTCACATCTGCTCTAATTACAGTTCTTAAAGTCATTCAAACATATAGGCAGTTCTGAAACTCAAGTGATCGTTTTCTTAGGGAATAAAAGTATAAACCCATGAGTTTATAATATTTTTTCCCTTTTTTGTACATAACAGCAACAGAAACAACAACAATACACACACATATATATATGATTCTCATAATGTTTCCAGTGAATATTTGTGGACACTTGCAGGCTGGAATAGTTGAACACAGACCAGATTACCGCATTTAATAGCGCTCCTCCCTGGTCTCCATGTGAGGACAAGTCTCTATTGGACACATAACTCACAAGTGGTTGTTGGACACACTGTTCACCTCGTATAAATCCTTTTTATTTTATAAGCCCCTGGTTAACGAAAGCTGCCCCGTTCTCCCACACACAGTCATAATCACGCACACACACACTCACACACATCCTCTAGCCCCTTACCCAAAGCATCGCGACCGAATAACAAAGAGAAAAACCTTAAAGCTATTCCCAAGCTTTACCTTTAAGCCAGGTCTCAACCCAGAGAAAGCAATCAGCAGTTTTGGGTGACAGCTGTCCCTGTGAGGAGGTATGCAGTTAGATTCGAGCTTCAACTATTATGAGCAGTGTAACCCAAACCCTCGCCTTGGTATAATCTCAGCTCACACTTTAGCTCCAACATAAACCAAAGAAATGGTGTTTTGTCTTATTAAGATGAACTTTGGACCCCATGGGGGCAGCCTTTGTTTTAGAGTATGCACATGGTCCACTTTGGAGGTCACGCACTCCATTTTTTGGGGGAATGTGGTGTGTTTTTCTCTGTTCAGAGTACCTAATTTGCTTTAAACAAAACAGAGGGTAATAACTTTATCTCTCCTCTTAATTTCCCTAGCTTTGGCAGGAAAAAATGCCTTTTTTCCAAATAAAATGTGATTTTTCAAACTAAAAATACCAGAAATTTTGCAGAAAAAAATATTTTTCTTGATGACTTGATGAGCAAAATGCTTAACACTAAAGTTTGCCATGTCATAAATGTAATCAAACCATCAGCTGAGTTTTAGAGAAGACTTGGTCCCCAAGGAATGGATCCTTAAAGTGACAAAAAGCATAAATTAAGACAGAAAGTGACATGTTTTGCATGGCGTGAGGACAATAATGTTTCTCTGACATTAAAGCAAATTCAAATTTGCTCAAATTTGCCATAAGACTGTAATGCATTTCGCCATAATACTTTTTGCACAAAGCTGGATTGTTATCACCATTCCAGGGTTTTTTGGAGAATTTGGCCACAATCTCAGTCTGGGTCTTTGTCATGTGTGGCCCTCAGTTTAGAACTCAACTGCCAAGCTAATTTACGACCCTGTGATGGGAAACACTGCCCAGGCTCTCAAAGGCTGAATTTCTGGCCCCAGCGCTGCTACAGTATTTCACGATTATCAGCCTTTCCCTGGTGGTGTCATAAAACACCTCATATTACCACACTTCCATGTCTGTCTCTGTTATGTCCCTTTTTTACACCCTTTTTGTGGTGGGTCACAATTTAGGAGGAGGTCATTTTTTTCCCCCCGGAGAGTAAAATTGGCAAAAGTCTTGGTCATTAGGTGTGCGTGTGTGTGTGTGTGTGTATGACCAAACTTTCCGTCCTCCTCGTTGTTTGTATATTTTATGACAATACATTTTGTTCCAGAATGGATGTGTCTTTTGTTGACAGAGATGTTGATACAGAAAAAAGGCCATAATGGGACTTCCCAGAGCGGACGCGCTCAGCGTTTTACTGGCCGGTCTTTCACTACAGCGTATAATGCTGGTGTTGATTTTTGCCGGCTGTAGATGAACTGCTGTTAGCCCTGTCAATGGCACCGTTCAAGGCCTCTCCGCCCCCCCCCCTGTGAGAGCAGAGCTGCAATTAGCTCGTAAAGCTGCTCATATACTGACACCGGCTCAGCCCAAATACATAAAGCATCTGACGGGACACGCATTTGCAGGAGTCGCATTGTTCTAGCAGAAATTTAAAGCGCCAGGGGTCCGTTACAACCAAAAATAGGGTGACTAAATGATTAAAACAAACCTTAAATGGAAAAGTGTTTCGTATTAAGTGCAGCTAACGTTTCCATTGAATTGTCTATTTGAAGTTTTATACTTATCATGGTGATTGCTTTAAGAGCTGACCTATGAATCACCTTAAAGAGAGAAAAGTATTGAACTGAGAGCTGAATTAATGCATCAAATGTAAGAGCCTCTTTGTTAAATAAAATATTCTAAGCTTGCAGAATGTGGAGAGATTGGACGATCAAACTGGCACGGTGCTGAGAAAGAGCTGGATATAAGCTTAAAAAATGGTCCGTTACGAATGAGTTAATCCCGCTATTATCTGAAATTAGAGCAAGTGGCCAGACCCAGTGTCTGGTTGGCTGGGAATCTGTTATGTGTCTTTGCTTACTGTTTTAACAGCAACAAGCTAAGGGAAGAAAGCAGGAAGACTTAAATCTATTATGCCACTGTCGGGTAAGCATTCCTTTTAGTGCGTCGCGTCAAAAAGGAGGTCTTTAGGTGCTGATTCCCACCAGGAAAACACAAACCTGGCCCGGAAAGCCAAAGGCAGGCCCAAAGAGAGGACCTCATTTTACTGGACAATTGTTAAATCCAGAAAACCTATGAAGCACAAAGATTGCAATCAAATGGAAGGCAACCAATGAAGCAGATAAAAGGGGTCAAAGGTTTTTGTATTTTGTTGTGAAAGGAGGCACAGTGACTGAGGAATGAACACAGAGCAGCTTTTAAGGGCCCACAAAGCTGCGCGTTTCAATAAACAAGGTTACGTCGTCCTCCTTTGGGCCCAATGAAGTCCATCAAAGAACATGGTAATGTTCTCCTGAATGGACGCAAGGACTCCCAAACTCCTGCCCTTTCACTTCGTGTGAAAGAATGTGACATAATAAACACAAAGCCACCACCCCCCCACCCTCCACGACAAACAGACATAAACTGAGCTTTAAATATTTTCTGTCCTGGTTACAGCTTTAATTGTTATTGGCGTTGCCATGTGGGCCGTTTTGCACCTTGCAGACGTCTCGATTTTCTCGGAGGTTAATAAGTTACCTGGTGCCCTCAAGTAGTAAAAACCATAAAGCAATATTCAAGAGATATTGCGGTGGGGCAGAGGCGGTCCCAAGAGGAGACTTTATCAGTTATGATGCAACCCAAAAAAAAGCTGTGTATACTGGATTACCAGGTTTATCAGCATTACGTGCCGGAACACTTTTTTAGTGTCAAATCAACAAGGCCAATGACAACCTCTGTTTTTGAATGGTTCGGACGATTAAAAGGGATGAAAAAGAGATCTTTGCAATTGACTTAAAGTGAAGAATGACAGGCTCTGAATGGTACTCTTAAGTGGAGGACTATAGGAAAAAAAAGACTTAGAAATACATATGTGTGCATATACAAGTTCTCACAGAGACCAGTTTGGTCAACTAGGTTTTTTGGAAGCACAAACATCAGCCGCAACCAAATTCGATTATTGTGGCAGACTGGAATTTTAATTCCCTATTAATGCGTAATCCTGTGAAGACATTGTCCACTGTTGCTGAAAATTTCTCTTCAAAAATGAAACATCATTCTCACAGAAAAACAACTGACTAGCTTAATCCCTTCCCTCTGAAATGAGCCAAAGAATCAGGAACAAGAGAGGATTTGATTCCCTGAACAGATGTTATTTGTCTGGCTTATTACTTATGTCTGTTAAAAGTCAGCACATCCACAAGCGGTCGAGTGCGCGCTGAAAAATTTTGTTTACGACGTGGGCTCAGAGATTATGGGCCCTGTCCAGTCTAAAGACAGGTGTTCCCCAGCAGCCCGCTCCCAGCTGAGCCGCTGCATGGACGCAGCTCTTACCCTCTGAAAGGCATCAACATTCCAACTGCTTGTAATTTTACAAGAGCCCAGGGGCCACTAGACCCAGGCTGGCTCTGGATCTATGGGGCCTGGGCCCGGACCTCGACACTCTCCTTGGACTTTTGCCTCAGACGCGCATTATCGTGAATAAATACTGGAAGCTGGGCCAAACCATGGCTAAATGGGGGTGGCAGCACGGGGCTGTTATCTTCCATCATAACCTAAGGTTGTCTGCACTTTATAAGAGGGAAAAAAATAATTGTATGCTATGATCTCGCTTGAAAGTCAGCAAATGACTGTGATTTCTTCAAAAATGGAAAGATAAATAGCCATTTGTCCCTTTTTAGGCAAAGTGTCTGGTCAATTCTGCTGTCACAAACAGGGTGTGACATTATAATTTCTGCTTCCTTGCAGTGCAAATGTATCTCATTTCTTTCTCTCTTTCTTGTCTTGTCATTTTTTCCCCCCGCAGACTCAGTATTTAATGCCACTGGGCGCAATCCTTCTCTGCCTTTGTATAAATAATTAAAATCCTCATCAGCGTTAGATGATACGGCCGCAGTGGAAATGGTCTTGGGCAGAGGCAGCCAAGAGAGGGTGGAAAAAAAAGACAAGAAACATGAACATATTGGTCAAAGAGAGAGAGAGGGGGGTGTTGGCGAGCCAGAAGGTAGGAAAAAACAGATTGGTGTAAGGGAGGGGTGGAAAAAAAAAGGAGAATGGATGGCAGGAAGCAAAAGGGTGGGGCGACGGGGGTGCCGAAACGGCTGAAAAGGGAAAGAGATGACGGATTGATTGAACAGTTTTGAAAGTTCCAACCAAGAAGACAGCTGGGTCTCATTCAGAAATACTGCAATCCCACAACAGGATTTGGTATTCTGTAACATTTCCAGTGGTCATACTGAAAAGAGTTGGTGGTGAATTATGAGGTGAGAAGAAGTTCTTGTAATCTGGAACATAGGTCAGGGATATATATATATACCTGAGTAAAGGACTCGTGGAGAGTCATCTATAATCCTCTTGTAGAGACGCTTAACTGTCAGTGTTGGTCCCTTTAAAAGCTGACAGAGTGCACAGATTTCCGTCACAGACGGGGAATTAAACTGTGAACAAAGTGCACCTTTCTAAATAAACCCTGATAAACATTGTCATCTGGAGTTATTCCTCTTGTTTAGATGTGTTTGTGTATCCGTGTGTGTGTGTCTGTGTGAGTGCATGCGTGGCCCCACATAAAAGCAGATGTTACAGCACGGTGTTGCAATAAATGCAACCACTACAGTTCATTTTCTTTAATCAGTGATTTATAGCCCCCTGCTTTCAGCCTGAACTGCATTCAGGAGCTTGACTTCTGCAACAACTTGTTATCGTTGGCTCTGATAGTGACAAGTAGTTACACCTTGCCAATAATACCTGTGCGCTGAACATAGTTTAAGTTCCAGGAGTGATGAGACTCTAAAAGAGTAAATAAAGACTAATTAAAATGCTACAAAGATTGATTGATTTGACTTAGCTTACCTCAAAGGATTTTTTCCCACTAGGCGGCTTATTTGAAATAGTTATGAGCTGTCAGTGTTTTAATTGTAGGGGTGTTATCAACGTTATTGGGTTTAATTTGTCTTATTTGATTTACGGTCATACAGTCAGGTTTGATGGTAATGGACAAATTATAAAGAAAATAGTCCTTAAATAATGGAACATTTAATTTGAAAACAAGCAAACATGATATTCTAATGCATATTTTCCTGACACATACTAGAAATGGCTTAGATCCATGTGTCCAGTCTATGAAGACAAAGATAAAGGTAATGTTCCAGAGCCAATATTTAAATTGTAAAGTAAAAACCATGGCTGCTGCGCATTGTCCTAATGTGCTTGGACCTAAAACTCCCTGTTTCACAGCTGTTAACACCTTTAAGTCAGATCCTGTCCTCCTCATCAAGTGCACTCACAGAAAGACACACACTGCTCCTCAATCACACACACAGCTTTTCCTGGCACCCAGAATGAATAAATACAGAAAGGTTTGAAAAACTGGAGTTATGCTAACAATTGCTAATAATATTGCTAAATTTGGCAATCTAGTTCTTGAAAAAAAAAGGAATAAAATAAATATTGTGACCTTTCCTGGATGATTTTGATCAAATTGACATGTTAGACATTTAATCACACGTAGCCATTGCAATCATTATGGAGCACGCACTTTAAAAAAACATGTATAAATTGCCCCTTTTATCCACAGCCAACCACAACAGCATTATCTTAATACACCCAGTCTGCCTGGTCTTTTTTCCAAACTAATATGGCAAAAATACTCTGAAATTAGGTCACCGGAGCACCGTTTCGTTATATTGGTTGCAAAGGTCAGAGAACAAAGAAAAAAACTGAACTTTTTTTGGCCTTGGATGAAACATACATTGACCTACATACCATCTTGCTTAAATAGTCAGTTAATAGATCACTAATGACTGTCATTACATAAGACTGAAAACACACTTTAGCACTCGGTATGCGGGGGTAAGGCCGTCTCAGCGTCAAAGTTCAGCTCCTCCCTGCTTTCTTACTGAGGCAAAGCTCCCAGCGATATGATAAGGACCCAGAATGTGTTAGTTGGATCCATTCCCAAACCTGACATTGCAACTTCAAAACATGCCCTCCTTCGTGTAATTTTTAGTGAGTATAATCGCCTGCCGAAGTTTTCTCCCAGCCATACTCAAAGTCTGCCTCTGTCTTATATGTGAACGATTCCAGAGAAGTAGTGACAATGGCATGAGCCGCAACTCAGATGAAAGAAAAAAGAGGCTAAAGGAGGCGATGCTATCTGCATTTTGCAGAGTGAGCGATTTCCCGTTTCTTCATTTTTTGACAAAGAAAAGCAATTAGGAAGTGGTGAAGCTGCTAATACTCACGATTATGAACCTTCGACGGCCCCAGTAAGGCGCCCTGCGAAAGTAGAGCTGGATGGATGAAAAGAGAAGCAATAAATGTGAACCCTCAGACTTTAGTACAAATCTAGTTTCAACTGTTCATGGTCCTGCTACAGTGCTACACATAAGGGATTCTACACGGTCAAGGAGAGTGTTAGGGAGTCTTTACACAACAACTGGACATGCAGGTCTCATGAACTGAATGAAGTGTCTTAAACCCATTTTCATTCATTTGAAAGTGTTATTATTGGAAAGCCAAACACAAACCTCTACGGTTCTTGTTTTGGGGCTAAATACAGCCCAACTATTACCAATGGAAATGCTTATTCTGATTTATTACAGCACTATGTGCTATCCTGTTGATGTTATGGCCCAATTGGTGGCTTCAGTATTCTTAATTACAACATTATGTCAATTCTTTTAGTGATAGCCCCACTGAGGGGTAAAAGTAAACAGCAAAATTAGAAAATGGAAATCAAAATCACCACCCAATGCTTACGTCTCAGCAATTTTGTCATCACTTCGTTCAAAAGATCCAGATGCAAAAGACCAGGATGTACAGCTTCAAACAGAGAATTTTTAGTGGGTCTCTTTATGTGCATCTGGCACACACACAAACACCAGTTCAGTAGGGGATGGTGGTGTGATTGTCACAAAATAAAGCCTGTGATGGACAAAAGTTGCTGTGAAAAGAGAGATTAACGAGCCGAGGCTCTTATAGTGAGGAGGACCGGGATGTGGCTAAGAGCACGACAACATCAGCATTAATAACGGTTAATCTGCCGGTTAATCCACTGACCCGGTCCTAACAGCTGCCCGGGTAACTGTCCCACTGCTGGACAGACTAATAAAAGTTAGGGCCGAACACACCTTGAATGGAAAAAAATGTCTCACCTCAGTAACAGGACAGTAAAAGGGGAAATTTAAGGGCGCTCTAAAAAGGAATTGTATCTTAAAAAAGGAAACTGGTGTAACATAGCATTTAAGCACTTCCTTCTGAGGCGCACCCAGTGGTGTGATTCAGCTGAGCGAGGAGTGCGGGCGGCACAAACATTTTTCCCTCCAAAGTGGCCGCACAGGTCAAGGACGTCAGAAAAAGGAGCGGGGGGGGGGAAAATGATCGGCCTGTCCTCGGCTGATTATAACCTTTACCCGTTGCGATGCGCGCCCCCTCCACGGCTATTTGGACTCCTGTCAGATTTTATGTGAGCAGGTTTCAAAGTTATTTCCAGAGGACTCTCCGAAACTCCCGCCCATCCATCCATCACCGGGGTCTCTATTATGCGGCAGGCTTCACGCTGGGGTCCAGGACCCAGATAACAGGACTGCCTGGAAACAGATGTGTATGAAGGTGACCCGGGTGCGCGTTAAAAAAAAAAAAAAAAGCAACTTTATTAATTACTAAAGTTGCCGTGGAAGCAATGACTTGTGAAGCTAAAGGTTCAAGAAGGGGAAGGCCAGTCACTGGACATTACTGGGCACTGGGTACACTACGGTGTGCCTAATGTGCTCCCTCTGGAGCGTGCGGTGTTAAATATGGCCCGCACATTGTCCGTCATCATCACTCCAGCACAGTCACGCTTTTCAGGGATGAGCCCGGCGGGATATTACCGGCTCAACTCTTCACCCTCTCCCTAATTCTTCAACTTATTTGGAGAGAACGGGAGGTTTTTTACCCCCTGCTGTAAAATGTGCCTCAACTAGCTGTTTAAAATAAGAAAAAAGGTTATTTTTATCCCTGATATCTCACAGAAACTATCAAAATTCTGGGATGGGGTGGTGGTTTGGTGGTCTGGGGTTGGGTGACCACAATGTTTTTTCGTGGACGTCAGGAGGGAAGTGCGATAAAGTCCCTTTTCTTTGCGCGTCTTATGTTTGACACTCTGCAGTCAGCAGTTGGGCTCCTCCTGCTGCAGGGGGGTAGGTGGGTGGGGTGGGGTGGAGGTGGGTGGAGGGGGGGGGGGGGGGTCTCTGAGCACACGGGCGATTGTTTTACGTGAGGTTACAGGAAGGTCAGATCTAAAATCAATGAGGAAATGGCTCTGCTGCTCTAAACTCTATTTCTGCCAAGCAGGATCCTCAGAGAGGAGCTGGGATATCAGAAACCCCGAATGGAGGGGGGGGGGGGGATCGTTAACATGACAGATAGAGGAAAAAGGAGGAACAACAGGCAGAGTGGAAGGAAATGAAATGAACGAGAAAAGAGCAAATTGTTGTTCGAGCAAATATGAAATGCGAGACATTCTTGAAGCTAAGCTAATCGCATGGTTTCATAATTCACCCCAAAAAAGATATATATATTGTGATGGAACAACAGTTACTACTACCTGAAAGCAAAAAAGATGGAATGAGTGACGGGAGATACAGGAACTCGTTTTAATTGTCCTCGAAAAGCAATTTAAAGAGAGGTCTGCAGATTCTTTTAGAGGGTAAAGAAGAATTCCCCACAGAAAAAAAGTCTATACAGTGTAATAATGTCCACTGTGTCTCTGAGCCTTATAGGAAACCTCAGGGGTTTTTGCTTTAATGTGTTTTTTCCCCCATCGTCTTCTTCCTCGCTTCCTTGGAGCGGAGCGGATATTGCAGATTGAAACCATACAGCGACTTTATAAAATCTCACACTGATTTTTGGGGGAGTGTGACTTTAAATGGTGTTTAGTTCAGCAACTCTGAACCGAAAAAAGGCTGAGCTTTGGTTCCACTGGCTGCAGGAGAACAGTTTCTGCATCTCATAAGTTTCCTTTTATCCGCGTTGCACGGCCGGTATATAGAAATATGGAAAATAAAATGTAATGTTTGTGACAATACCCACCAGTGGATGCTCTGAGACTGGGCAGTAGCTTCTTATAGAAAAAGAAATGTAAAAGGAACTGACCTTGCTTGAATCCCTTCAGACATTTTTCTTTATGCGTGTTATTTATTGGCGTGACCCCCGTTGAGATCTCTTCCCCTCTGTGACTATTCTCTGAGGGATTTTAGTGTCCTGTGAGGGGAAGGTGGGTCTGGACATGAACAGGGGATACGAGCTGACAATCTCTTAATGTATGAAGTCTGCTCGTAAATGCCACTCTCAGCTCCGGTGATGTGCTCGCCCCACCTGCCTGTGGATCTGTATTTCATCACGTCCCGGAGGTCACAACACACAGGGCCTCTGCCCTGGAACAAGAATAAGAAACATTGATGTTGCCAGAGTTGTTTAATTCCCCACTAATGTGTTCTCTGCAGATGTTTGGCAGTTTTTAGGCAGTCTATGTGCATCAGCTCTTCTTCTACATTGTGATTAATACATGGTGTGAGCCAAGGATATATGGGTATAGTAGTCAAATAGCAAATTTAGTAATGCATTTATAAAGAAGATTGTATTTCTAAAAGTTTCTGATTGGGGGGTTTGGCAGTTTTAAATACAATGTGGAACGAGTTTGCAGTAGCTATTTTATTTGTGTGAACATTTATTGTGTTACTTTAAATGTCTGATTTTGATCGTTTAATAATGTGCCGTGATGGTGGGCTCAGGACTTTCAGGAAAAATTCCACACTGCAGCGTTGCTGTGACAGAAAAAATCTTACCTTTTTGCCCTAAAAGTTTACACACAAACGTGAATTCCTGCTGTCAAGTGGATGAGAAAAAAAGCTCCGATGACATTTTGGGCATGAGACCGTCCGTGTCTTTGAAGTTTTCTGTGAGGAAAGGATAGATGGTCTGCACACGGTCTGCAGATGATTTAGTGTGTTTACTCAGTGACGCTGAGTCGGCACTTGAGGAAACATCAGCCACAATAGATTGCCCCGGTGGCATCTGAGTGTGGAGCGGGCGGTTTGGCTGAACCAGTGAAGGCTGGACGATGCTTTGACATGGTCCAGATATCGGTCAATCATTCCCCCGTGAATAAGCGCGTCTTTGGGGACATTATGATTGATGCTGCTTTGAGTGAACTCTGGGATATCCCTGTCCTTAGCTGGGCAAGTTTTTTAGGGTTTGTGGGTAATGGGGGCGAAACCACTTCCCTTGCTTGTTAAACAAGACCATTAAAAAGCATTATGTGCTGGAATCTGGAAAGGCTTTCGGATGTCATTGCTTGCATCTGTGGAAGGGCGTTCCTTGGTTTCTTGTTTCTTTTGATTGTTTTGCAGTAATTCTGCTCACGAGTGTTCTAGAAGTTAGTAAAGGCACTGGAGCGGTGGAAAGCCGTCACATTAGAGGCAGTGTATATCAATGAGGAAGACTACACAACACTTTTTCAGACAAGTTTTTGTTTTTGCTGATAACTGCTGTTGAAATTTAAAAGGATTAACTGTTTTAAATAAAATACAGCACATAGCCAGAGAGGCTGGAAAATGGTGATGAAATCTGACATTTCTCAGAAGGAGTTTAAAGCTCTCACCCACCGTGCTGCACATCCCATGATCTGAGCCTTCCAGAGACACGTCATACGCTCTAACTCGGATAAAAATCACGTGTTTTCCAGGTTAAACGGGTTGGGATTAAGTGGTGAGCCGAGGTTTGATAGTAGCTTGACAGCGTTGTTCCTTTACGGGTCAATAGCCTCACAGATGACTGTAACTATAAATCACTTCAGTCATGTTTAAAGTTGGTCAGATTATACTTGCCTTGTTCATTCTTGAGAGGAATGCAGTTATTCATGTATATTAAAAGATATCCTCCACATAGAAAGATACAATTAGCGTGGCATTAGGAATAGCATCAATATTTTGCATGATGCATTTATAAATCATTACAATAAACAGTGTTGAGATGATAGGCTGTAAATGTGAAATAAAATAGTGTCAGTAATGTAACCGAATATAGGCTAAAAATCAATACTGAATGCCTGCAATCTTCAGGTTATCAGGTAAATTTGAAAAACCAACCAATGGAAAGAAAATGGTATGATCATAAAACACAAAACATGAAAAAATAGCAGCTGGAATCCTGGATTAGATCAGAACTGGACGTGTGTACCAAAAGCAATGGGTTTCCTCAGTTTCTAGGAGTTTACTGACCGAAGAGGAGATATCGTGCCTTTAGTGGAAAACATGGACCCATCTGAAGTTTGTGTTGCTGCTCTCTATCACATTTTTAATGAGACAGTTCAGTCTCTCGCTTTCTGCATTTGTTTTGTATGTATTAATTGTGAAAATATGAGAACAGACTGGAAACTTACTACTTCTTTGAAATATGAATATCAGTTTATCTTTTTTTTTTTGCTAATGGGGTGAAAAAGAAGACAGAAAAACCCTCCCTACAGTATTCTGTGACACTTTTGTGTATCCACTTGAACAACCTCTGCTTGAGTCCTACCTAACACAACAAAAGCCTGGATCCCGGTTCAAGCTGTATGTCTGACACGCAGGGAAAAAAAGGGGGTTAATGTGATTAAAGTTTTGCCTGAATAGAGACTTCCCTGTTAGAAGTCCAAAAGAGGAGGATTAGATTAGTCATATGCACAGAGGAGCCCTTACCATGGTTGCGCACACTTCACTGCCCAAGAGGAATCCACCGAGCGAGTGTCCATGGTGTTTGGGATGTGGGGCAGTGTCTAGTGGAGACACACTGGGCTCCGTTCCCAAAAACAACACCCTTGTGCACATGGATCTAAACCAGAATCTGTGTATAAATCACCGGCCCAGACGGCCCAGAACACAGAGCGTGTTATATAATCTGTGTTGTGGAGTTGGATCCCAGGGTCTGGGGGTTATTAGGTATGCATGTTAACACAGAACGAGAGTGGCACGGTTTATCTCCCTCTTCCACGTTCCAGCGGCAAGTCGCCGGGCCTCTTATTAGGTCAGCTGAAAGTAGAAAATTAGCGCAGCTCCCCCAGGCTGGGATTTATCCCACATCTCTTCCAATTAGCTTCCTGAGCTTCTTGAGATAATTGCAGCGTACAGTGAAGCGACAGTAGCTCCCACAATCTCGCCGAAGCCTCTGCGTTCCTGCCTCCATCTTACAGTCGCTGTCGCGCGCTTCCTCAGAGGGAACGGCTGAAAAATAGAAACTCCGGGAACTGACAGAGTAACTATAGGATCAACATCCCATCTCTCTCGCTTAATCCAGCTCGAAGGCAGCCCCATCCCCTTGAGCTCGGTTCCGTTAAGTACTTACATGCCGAGAGTTTGGAGTTGGGAGAAGTTTTGCATGTGTTGTCATTTATAGCGCTATCATCTTTAATAACAGGGAGGGATTAGCGCCGTTGCCTTTTGATCCTATAATCCGCACTCCTCAAAATCCCAATCTTTATCGGCTTGCCTCTCCGCCGGACCCGCTGATCTGCTGGGAAAGACAGAAATTGACCTCAAATGAGGCGCTGTCCTGTGAAATCTCCGACAGGTGACAGCAGTAATTCACGGCGGAGGGGGGAGAGAGCAGTTGTTCTAATGTGGCCATGGGAGATGAGCCCGTTGGCTCACACAAGGCTGTTGTCAAGGGA
The DNA here is from genome assembly GCA_907169785.1 of Menidia menidia. Lineage (NCBI taxonomy): Eukaryota > Metazoa > Chordata > Actinopteri > Atheriniformes > Atherinopsidae > Menidia > Menidia menidia. The sequence goes on from CAJRST010000002.1 coordinate 5,611,981, forward strand.
GATTAAAGGACTTCATAAATATGCCTTTCCATTTCGCGGTGCCGTATATCACCGGGTTGCATTCATCATCACTCCCGCATCCATAGCATAGTAATTGCATCTGAAGATGAAAGCTGAGAAACCTCATCCCTCCACCTGTACCGTACATATGTCGCATATGGTTCCTGTCAAAAAACGGAGATAACATCGTTCCTGCAACCCCGCAAATGCTATCTTTAAAAGTACAATTCAAACGAGCTGACACAACAACAAAAAAAACATGTTTGGAGCGCGGTAGATTCAATCCGAAAAAGTTTAAAACAGCTAAAAATGACAGACCCCCCCCCCCCCGGCTCTCCTCATGGACGTGACATGTGCTGGCTACACAGGATTGATGTTCCACTTTCATTTACGGGCCTCTCTTCCCCATCGCGGCCCTTCAGAGGGAGGGGAACGGGTTTGTTTCAGCAGATCGTGATGGCGTGCTGGAACTAATCAGCGGGCCGAGCCTCGGTTTACGTTAAGCTACGTTCTAGAGCAGGGGGAAGACAGGAACCTAATTACCAGAGTAGCCACCAGACGGTTAAACGGCAAAGGGACTCTCTCTCTCCTCGTCGCTTCGTCACCGTTTGGAATTTTAGCGTTTAGCGTGTTACGTTGTGTCTCCGGAAGATTTGCGAGTGTCGTATTTCTGCCGGGACGTGTGCGGGATTAGGTGCATACAGAAGATTTATTCATCTTTTTTTTTTTTCAACGCACGAACAGAGAAGTTCACCGCTATCGGGGCTGTGGGGTTTTGGCTTAGGGAACCGTTTAAGACTGGAATTAGGAAACCTTTGCTGCCACACAAAAACAGATTTGTGTCCACATACATGTAACACAGCAGGGGTGAGTGGACACAGTATGATCCTATCTTACTGCCCAATGGACATCGTGTTTGTGTTATTCTGCCAATGAGCACCTGAGAGCTGCCTGCTAACGCACAATACTGTTTTCATTAGAGGTGTGAAAACGTTGGAGATATTCTGTAACCTATAACTTATTCCTTGGAACGTCGCCACACATGTACGGACAGCTTAAACTCAATGGGCAGACGGCCTTTTTTTTTACCAGACTTGGACAGCCGTTTTGTCCGATGACGGCCTGTTTATATTACAATGACTTGATCCGTTTATCATAATGTGTGGGTTGGCCCCTTCGAGCTTTATCGGGAACTGACTCCCTCCTTTTTGTGTGCATGTGGGATGTCTTCATTGCAAAGCTACGCTGTGAAATGCCCATTTGTCCTCTTTTAGAACACCTATTTCCATCTGTAATCGAAACTCAACAGTCATTCTCTGCTCAGTTGTGTGACAAATTGTCGTGACCTTTCACTGAGTAATAAAAATCCATATTTGCTTGCGTTTTTCTTGAACTGGGATCCTGTTTTGTAGTCCCGGTGTGTGCGGGTCCTCCGTGGGTTGTGTGGAATATCATTAAGCCCGTGGAGGTGACGGGAAGAGAGGGCGAGGTCAGCTCCAGGTGCCTTCCGAAAACTGTGGCAGTCACGAAACAAATCAATCTCGCTTCTCGCGCCATTTCAAAAATATCTTCAGCAGAGAAAAAGGAGGAAGGATTCATTTCTGGCCTTGAAAGGAGGAAACCATTTAACGAGGGGCATGTGATGAACCCTGAGCTTTGCTATCATCCCATCCTTGCTTTTATCTTCCTACACCTCACCTCCAAGGCCCCGATCCAGCAACCTACAGCCGACTCTTAAAGATCCCCCTGACTTCGCCGACCTCGGATTAAAAGCATTACTTCCATTAAAGTAAAAAAAAATGTGCAACTTCTGTCGTGATTTTTTAAATTCTTTATAATAGTGGTACCAAAAGAGCTTCCAGATACTCCGCTGAACACCTAGAGCACTAAGGAGTTTTTATTTCCTGGAGGGTCGGTCAATGCAGATTGTTTACATTTCTGAAATCCACCAGAAGTGATTTAGAATACGAAGAATCAGAATTTTCAGACCTTTGTTCCAAAAGGAAGGGAGGCCGAGTCTCATTTTCAACATGAGACTACATTATTCAGCACGCAGCAGACTCTCAGAGTGGATGCTGACAGTTTAATCCTCCTATGGAAACATTTTTGTAACTTTAACCCAGTGAAGCCAATGAAAAACATATACCCAGAACTATTCTGAAGATGTTTATACGGGTGATATACGGCTATATTGTAAAACGACGTGCCATTGTGGTGGTTTATGCTTTACGATAAAAGTGAGGCCAGATCGGGGGGAGGGACGTGGAATCAGGTTAGGCAGAGGAATGTGGAAAGCTCCAGTTGGTCACAGAGCCTTGTTAGTCCACAACATTTAAGCAGTTTGTTATTTACGATGCTGGATTCCAGCGCTCACCGGGATCTCACCTACCGTCGGGGCAGGCCGGAAGCCTCGGAGTGGACAGGCTGACCCCCGGTCTCTCGGAAGAGAAACTGAGTTTGTAAAGAAAAAAAAAAACAAACCTCATGTGCTTGAGCTCAGGCAAAAGCGGTACGTGTTTTTTTTCTCCTGCTTTCCCTGACAATAACCATTCCGGCTGCCAAAGCCGCAGCTCTTATAGAGGAAACTCTGACCAGCTGCCCGCAGTTGACACTCCGGCATCGCCGAATTCTTTCGGATTGGACCTGATGCGCCGGACTCAGACGTCTGAGCCTCCATACTCCGCTCTCACGCGGTTTTTGCTCGTTCCTTATCTGTGATCGGGCTCCCGTTCACCTTGGGCTCTGCGTCAGCGTTCCCGAAACAGTGAGCCACTTTGTTTGGCATTACGTGATCCGTGCCCACTCGCAGCTGTCAACAGAAAACCACACGGAATTCCCCCCGTGCCTGGGCAAATGTCACATATCTGAAAAAAGGAAAGCGCAGAGGCCCCGGCAGGCTACCGTGTGGACTAGCTGTTGTGTCATTATAGCCTGTGGCCGAGGATGTGATTTGTATTTTTGTCAACCGGTGATCACCGACAAAGCTAATTACACACTAATCAATCCAGCGGAGAGTCTGAGCCCGGCCGGGTGTGGTCAGGCTCCACCCCTTATCCACTGCATCTGTTTAGGGGTTATTCCACAACCGCACTGATTTCACTTCACACGCCAAAGCTTTTTTGTTTTTTGTTTTTTTGGGATGTTTGTTACTTTTTCATAAAATTCCCTGCATCACGTGGGACTCAGGTTTTGTGGACATGGGTAGAAAAGCTACACAGTACCAACTTATACAAGACATCGTGTATTTTAACTGGGGCTGTTATTGTCTTTTTCCCAAGTTAGCTCTAAAAATGTGACCCATCCGTTGAATTAATTGTTCTCAGGTTTAAGAGAAATACAATATGGAATATCTCTGAGATGAGTTCAGACATTTGTGTTATGAAATATCCCAATTTGAGGTCATAAAGTCAAGAAAATATATATAATATAAAGACAAATACCAAATGTTGCTCCTTTGCTCTGTCCTACTGATCTCTGGGAGAAAATATCTAAAAGGATCTTTTTCCCCCCCCCCACTCTTTCAGCTCTACTGTGCTGCTGTGGTTATTTCACGACATTTCGGTAATTAAAGCCAAATGGCATATTCCCCGATTAGTCCTGCAGCTGCCTGCCTTTAATTCTATACAATCAAAGTGTCCCGTTGAGCTGCTCGCTGTCACAGCTACCAGAGCTAGTTGTCACCGCCGTGACAAAAGAAACATTTATGATCAGCAAAAGAACCCCCCCCACCACCCCCCAAAGCAGTCTGTGTTTTAAAAAAAGAAGGATGTATAGCATTCCAAAACCAGAGCTAGCCGCAGATGACGGCCATATCCACACAAACCGCAGTTCACAGGACTTTTCTGTGGAATGACGCTGGTCAAGCCAGAAGTGTTAAAAGTCAAACCCCGTCAGACACATACGCACATACAAGGGCTTAACATTTCCAAAGTTGACACTTGTGGAAAAAAAGCACAACCCCGGCGTTACCCGATATTCGGCACCCTTGTGTCATAGGCTCCTCCAGATGGGCTCTTTCTTGTTCCAAAACCCCCTGACCTTTAGAGAGCGGCCATGGTTTGTGATCCTACGAAACACCCTCAAAAGTCAGAGCACGGGCTTGTTTTTGTTTTTGGGCCCCGTTTCCTCCTGTTTTGACTGGATTGCATGTGCTCCAACTGTGGAGTGAGCTCATTGTTTTACGCAAATCAGCTCAGAGAAGTTTATTGAGGCACTGAATTCTTTCTGCTATCTTTTACATCTGCAAGCAGCGTATTCAATATCAATTGTTTTTGTATGAAATTACTTTTTGTCTTCTTGTTCGAGGGTTCAGTGGTTACAGGGTAGAAAAGTCACTCACAGGGCTGCCTCTCACAGTTACATACTTAAAAAAAAAAAGAGAAATAGCAGTCTTATAAAACTTTCCAACCTTTTAAAACTGTCCCGTCATCTCTTGACTGTGGGCAGTCATATCCCTCTGGGAAAAATAATTTTATTTCTTTGGATGCAAGTCTTGATTTTCAATGTCATGAGTCGTAAGAGTTCCAAAATTATCTCATTTTTGGGGGGACAGTCATTTTTTTCTTTAAAAAAAAAAAAAAAGTTTTGGCATTTTCTGGAAAAAAATGAACTGAAAATAATGCCGCTCTTTTCTGCTCTGTTTTTTTACTAATCATTTCCTACGGCGAGGACACGGACTGATTGCTGGCCCGCTGTACTGGATCCAGCGGGGTAACGCTCCCACTCCAACACAAGGCCTGTCCTGTATCCTGGAGACGGGAGGCCTAAACACTTCAGCTCGAATTTAGTGCGATCGCTAAACTGTTCTGAAGTAATTACGAGCCATTAAATGAAGAGTGGGGTTGTCCCGTCGCTGGTCGGGCAAAAAGTCGCTCCACATGAGGGTGATTTTAGTGGACGCGAGGGTTTTCCACGCAGACAGACCTCACCCGCGCCACCAAACCGGAGCTCTGAGGGCTAATGACACGAATGCTCACCAGGGCTGCATAACACTCAGGCGGGTAAGTATACACACACACACACACACACACACACACACACACACACACACACTCGCACATCTCCAACAGGACCAGCGCATTATCTCAGAGTCTGTGAGGCATAAAGATTTAGTTCAGTACCACATTAAGGGAACTGGCTCATCCTTTACTGCTCAGATGAGGGCATTAGGTATCAATGAAAACACAGAAGAAGTCACGTTATTTCCTGAAAAGTGTTTTTGACGACTGATGAGATTAATAAGAATGAATAGATTAATCGCATGAGAAAATTATGCGATTTTACCTCAAAGATTAACAACAAATCTTGAAAAAGTTTCATTAGAATTTTTTTTCTCATGTTTCTTAGGAGATATGAGTGGGCAAACGGCTTGGTCACAAGGTTTGGATTTGAAATTGAAATGCAGGGTGAAATGAAAATAAAAGATGATCACATGACCGTCTCAGGGAGAAGGCTGGAACAGAAAAAGCCTCCAGAGCAGACGCACTCACCACATCATAGCATCACCCCCGTGCTTTTGCTCCACCAGTAACACACATCTGCAGCACCCTGTGGGGGTTTAAGGTGCAAGCCCAAAGCGGGCTAGCCAAAAAGGAAAGTGTGGCACATTGTAACAAACTTGCAGAGATTTATCACCTCAGTCTGCTTTACATTCACTTCTACAGAGCTGTAAAGCACATGCTGATCTCATTACTTGGTTTTCTGGGATTTGGTGTTTATATTTGGCTAACAACACTTGCACAGTGTCGTTTTTGGCAACAACAAGTAACTTTTCTATTTGGAAAAAAAAAAGATATATATTACTTCTTAGTGCCAAACCAATACTTCCTGACATAGTACAGTAAACTATTCAAACTTAGAATTAGGGATCCTCAATAAAATAGAGATCCTGCAGTGCTTGGAGTTCTCCAAATAGCTAACGGTGATGACGCCACATATAGGTTGAATACCCTTATTCAGGGAAAGTCCAGCCATAAATGGCAGAGTGGGAAAAATCTTCGTTGTTAGGAGGTTTCGTAGGGCCTACTAGACGAAAAAACTGATGGCCAATAACATGTTGCTCAGAGGTCTGGTCAGTCATAGAATTAGAAGTTTATTTAAGGAATGATTCACTGAGTTTGGTCCATTCTGTTGTAGCACAAGTTTTATTGTGTTTACTTTGAATTAGCATTACATTCTGTTGTCTGTTGTTCCCAAGAGGCAAAAATGTGAAGCTACAATTTCGGCTTCAAAAGACTAAGAAACAGCCGTTCCTCCGTACATAGAAAAGTGGTGGGGGTGGGGGTGGGGGTGGGGGGTTCAAAAGACCGCAGTTGAGCGCGTGTAAACATGGCGTTGACTGATGGGATGTTCTCATTCATGTTTTTAATCAGAGGTGCAGATTCAGGCCAAGTCAGGAAGGGAAAACTCATAACTCAGGCCCATCTCACGCTTCATGAAGAACAGCAGCAGCCCAGGCCTCTCAATTAAAACGTCAGAGTCGCTCAACCTCACTGACATCTTATCTGCTCTCCCCATCGCCTCCCCCCCCCTGCCTCCCCTCCCTCCCCTGAGACGGACTCACGGGGGGGATGCGAGCTTTGCCTGATCAGCTCCACCACTCAGAACTGTACCCTTCCGTGTCCCGTGGATACAGAAGACTGGAGGCTGCCGGTCAGTCCGGTCAGTCGTCCCGATGCTGGACGTGGAGACTACTTGGTCCAGACTAACCGGACAGATGTGTTTCATTTTGGTTTTTATCTGCGCTTCATGTGTAGGAGCGTTGGGTAGCAACACCAGGTTGGAGGCAGGGTCACCTGAATGAAACCTGAACTGAAGTTGGCCAACATCATCAACACTAGTTTGCTCCGGTGAAAAATAATAATCGGCGTGGTTTCTACTTTAAGATAATCATTCAGTTAGACTAAAAGCAGCAACCAGCCTCATTTGTTCGCAAAGAAATTCCATTAACTGTGATTATCACATTGTAAATGGTCCATTGATAATACATATAACTTGTTTTCTTGATCTTGGTCATAACCTACCATATGAAAAACAACCATTTTATTCAACATTAAACTGAGTGCCAATTTACTCATTAGACACCAAGCCTACAGACCCATACCTCTCTGTATTTGCGTGTGTCACTGTGTCCTCATAGAGACTTACATTTCTTCCACTGACCTGGCTAGAAAGCACAAAGAACAATTGTTTCTTTCTGATTAGGAGGTTGACGGCTTTACGGGCTGCATTGTGCCTTCAGAAAGGAAGAGATGAGGTCCAAGCAAACACTAACAAACAGAAAACAGCTTCACTACTCATCCAGCCACGGATCTATTGGGAATAAAGATAAAATAGAAAAAAACTAACAAATAATTTGGATGTAATCCAACAGATATTTGATGCCTCCATTGAAACTTGGACTGGAGAATTGTTTTCATATAACTGCAAATGAAGAGACAAATTAAGTAACACATTCAGCTGACACCAGTTGCTATTGTACTATAAACACACTTAGTGAGCTATTGTTTTGTTTTCGGAATTTGGCAGGGTTACACCACCGTGCAAAAGCCTTTTTGGCATCCGACTCCTAAACACTGTAAGGAACTGAAGGATATAATCCACTATTCTTGGATTTACTGCATAAGACACAATATCCTGTTGTAATACCATAAACTGCTTCAAAAGTAATTAATGTTGTATAGTAAAAAATTGCAACATACCTTCAATGTCTTCAGACTTGAAGAGCCCTAGTGAAAGTTAGTAAATAAGACAATCTTTGGCCTGAAAATGTTTTAATTCAGGGTAAACAGGTATTACTGATATTTATCATTCTAAAATGGAGAAAGGTTGATGGAAATTCCAGGAACGGCTATCTCTTTTCCCACAGTGGAAAATCTTTCTTTCTTTTTAGTTGGCTTGTTAACATATTTTTTTATTCTAAAAAAAACAAAAAAACTGCCTTAATCTATATTCAGTCTCTGCGTGGTCCCTTTTGCTCCACGCTGCTCTGCTCTCTCCAGCAGAACAGAAACAGAAAGGGGGTACCTTGCATATGTATGGATGTCTTGGCCGAACAAGAGGCTGACCTGCAGTGCTCTGATGTGGTGACGGGAAGTGACCCACCCTCCCACTTTCACGACCCCCCCGCTGGTGACTCATGAATATGCCTCTAATTGAATTCACGGACGACAAACGAGTGTTAATTGGGAGGATAACGATGGCCGCGGCCAACTGTTCGGGGCACTGTCCTTCAGGAGAGGGGGGAGGCCTCCTGCCCACCGCGGGCCTGTTCTGCACAGCGGGAGGGCTGGGGGGAGTGGGGGGGGGGTGAGGGGAGGGGGCTGAGGCGGGAGGTCAAAGAGGGAAGTGCTCTGCAGTCTCTTGTGCTTCTTTTTCTTTGGGAGGAAGCAATAAAGCAATAAAAAGCTCCGGTCGAAGGGTCCCCCTGTGTTGTGACTCCCCGCGCCCCAGTGTTACGGGGCGGAGGGGGTGGGCGGGGGTGGGAGGGGGTGTGAGGGGGTGTGAGGGGGTCGGCGGGGTTCCGGGGGCCTGATTATAACCGCTGAGGCTGAGAAAGCTGTGGTGGTTTTGGCTTCACATTCAGGTGAACGGCATAAGCGCTGATCGGGGATTCCACCAGGGGGCAAACCCAATCAGTCAGACCTGGAGCCGCTACCACATTTACATGGATGGACAGTGCTAAACGTGGGCGGAATATAAGAGGTAGGCAGTTTATTGCAATGGAAACATTATTTTAGGTGGTATATGAGACAACTAAACCAGGGAGAAAATGTTCAACGAATGTGAAAATCATGAGAAAATCGTCTAATGTTCGGCTCTATATCACAACAGAATGCACTAGTTACATTTCTGAGGACATGCACAAGCAATGACACTAGCGTATATTTAGTTAATAAAAGCTGTGTTTTAGGCTTAAAAATGACTTGGCCCCTATGTGTGTGAAGGACTGCTTCAAATAGTTGAGCTGATGCTTTTAAACACAATACGCCGGCACTGTTCAAATACTTTTTATGATATAAATGCAAAGCATCTAGGGGCATAAACATATCCATTATTAAACATGTTTGTGTCCTAACTGTAAAGCCAACAAACACACAGACACACACACACACGCACACACACACACGCACACACACATACACACAGATGTCAGCTTTCATTTTCTACAGCATATGAATTAGCCTGTAGATGATTTAGCCAGCATATGAATTGGCCTGCTGAACCCCTCTAAGTTGCTTGGTATATTGCCTTCATTTCTTTTTATTACAGTTCACAGGCGTCTGTCAATATTTAAAAAGTTTTAAGGCAGCCGTCTTAACATGAGCCTGGTCTTTTCATACTCCGTATTGCTTTAGCATTAATTTTTCAAGAGTTAATATGATCAGAATTACTGCTAAAAATAGAACGGGGAGTTTGTGGATATCAACAAGCGTGTGCACGTTTGTTTGTTCATTTTGAGGCCACTAAGCTGCAAACATATCTGAATAAAACCAGAAGATCCAACATGGGCCTTAGAATCTAAAAAGTTTTTTTTTTTTTTTTTTTAAAAAAAACTGAAAAAGTATCCTACAAATTTTTTTCTTTTTTCAAAACTATTTAACACTGTGGAAAACCAACTAGCTTATGTTTTATGTTTCTCATCAAAACTAAGACTTTGTTCATTATTAACTTTAGTTAAGATGTATAATTGATCGATTATGCATTCCATGGTACAATCAACCAATGGCTTTCCATTTAGATTAATGCCACTGTAGTTCCATCATGACTGTATATTGTCCAGATATTAGTTAGCTTTTGCTTAAAGCTTTGTCTTGTTTATCATGATTCTATGTCCAGAACCACATTGTAAGGAGACTGGATGTCTCGACCACATTGTTCCTCTTAGTCGGTGCTTTTTGTCTGCCATTCTTTGTTAACATCACCAGTCGCCATAAGAACGGGATAGTTCTTTTTTTTTTCTTCCCAGAACCCTTTTAACTGGTTTACAGAAAACTCTTTAGGTGTTCAAAAACTTAGTTTAATGATAGGCCCTGGCAGCAAATCAACTCCCAAAACGTCCTCAGTTTAAAAAAATACAAAAATAAAAAGAGGATTGGGAAGACTTTCGACAGCTCCAGCTAAATTACATTTAAGATGATAGTTCTCACATTTCTCAGTAGTCCAGAAACAGATCCAGACCGTGAAAGAGGAGATTTTCTAAAGCCAAGAATAGTGCGAAGATCACTAGAAGCTCAAGTGCTATTATTTTCTTTTTGAGCAAATTCCCATGTTAATTGTTCTTCCTGTCTGGGTTCTATCCAAGACATGTTCATCATAAATACAGTGAAAAATAGAAAAAATCTGCATATACTGTACTTTGTGAAATCAATAGATGATTGATTGCATTTGGAAGTTTATTTCCTGAAATCAACTTAGGAGGAATTACAGTAATTTTTGCAGAGATCAGATTTCAGATCAGTGTCAGCTTGCTGTTATGTAGGACCTTTTGCATTAAGGATCATGGCTCATTTCCTCCTGATAGGTTCCTCTCTTAGTTCCATATCTTCTATTTTTCCATTAGTTCTAAAGGTTTTCAGTAAAACAACAGTGAATAGAAAACCAAACCAATAGGCAGTGGGCAGAACCAATAGAAAAGCAACCTCCCAGCATGCAGCACTGTGTGACCACATTCTCTATCAGTGTGATTCACAACAGTACCAAGAGATAAGAGACATCCGCTTAGTGAAGAAATGTATAGACTTCATATAAAAAGCCACATACTGATTAGGGCTGTTTAAGTTTTGGTCTGGATAGTCTGTTCTGTTGGTACACATCTCATCAAAAATTCGACCAGATCTTCTCGATTTGTTCCAAAGTTGGAAATAAACCCATACACCGACATTCAAGGTAGAAATTCAATCCCGTCTTTTTGAAAGACCCAGATTTTTTTCCCTCTGCTGCTATATATTAATGTTGGCTTTTTGAGAGAGTAATTTAGAATTGGTTACCATGAAATGCCAGAAATGAAACAGATTTCATATTTCTAACATAAAATGTCTATTGATGTTATGCATATATATGCATCAATGTTAAAAAGTGTCACCAAAGTTTCTGCAGAAGCTACGCTTGTTCAGGGGGAATTTCTAAAGTGGAGGTTGACTTTGGAGTGCAGGGTTGCAACCCTGGCTTTAGCTATGGCCATTAAGATCGTTCTCTGTCAGACACTGAAGACAAGTTCTCTGTCTTTTCTCTCTCCCGAGGGAGCCCAGTAGCACTTAATCACCCTCGGCGTGACCCTGGACTGTGGCACGAGTTCAAAGTTGCACACGGCCCCGGCATCAGCCGGCAGAATCACCTCTGTGTCCCACTGCCTGCCTCGCTGGCATCTGTCCTCTTCCCATATATCACAGGTGAGCTCTGGCCGTAAAAAAGGGATTACTCCACGGGGAGACTGCGCATCCATTTCCACCATTAAACCCGATTCAGGTGCAGCCTCTCCTGCTTCTCCATAGGCGTCCAATGAGTAATGGACACCCCCTCTGCCTTTTGCTGCCCTTCCTTATCTACTTTTTGAGAGGTTCCCTGATCCACTCAGACAGAGATGCAGGCACACGGTCGCCCGCTAAAATAAAACCAGTTGCTCTCAGTTCTCATCTGGAGGAACTTTATATATCGGAGGTAAGCGTTCAAACGAGGAATTTTGGATCGTGATGCATGGTGTGATGGATTGGCCTCTGCACTGTACCGCGTCCTTCATCCCCCTGACCACCGGGGACTCATCCGGGCTTAATGTGTTCTCCAGCGTTTCACCATTAAAGCCGTGTGATTAATCAGTCCTTTATTTCAGTGACTCCGTACAGGAGGGAACCCCGCTGATCTGAACAAGAGCTGTGGTATGACTTTGCTATTGGCGCCTGTCTGTTGAGTGGCTCTGAACTCGATGACTACATCGCTAAGCCGGTAACGCTTCATTGGGCCCGCGGTGCTAAAAGCCTACGCCACGGGGCTGAGTCCTAACACAGGAATGGTTTTTGCAGCTGAGAAGAGGACTTTCCAAGTGAACCTTTTTGACGGAAGAAGTGGGATCGTCTCTAACTCTCAGTGAGAAGAGGGAGGATGAGATGCATACAAAAGAAGAGACATTATCTTGTTTAAACAAGGGTTAAACTTTCAAGATTGAGGCGAAAATGCACCGATTAAGTGTTTTGTCAAAAAGAAAAGGGTTGTGTAGGGTTCAGATATTAAATTCTATTATTCTGTTTGTCATAGCTATCATTTTCTTTCAGTTTCATACAGTTTGCATAACGTATTGCTAACTGTACTTTGTTATTTCACAAAATCCCCTCTAATGCATTGCTTAATTCTTGCCCTAAAATCAGTTACAAGTGTTGTTCTTTTCCTTTTAGTTTAGTATGTTTTCTTTTCTGGTCACTGACTGATCTGGGTCCATATGTAATTGTCATGTTTAACCGGCAGAGTTAGAATTATTTTCCCTGTGTGCAGTTTGTCCCCTTTAAGTGTCAGGCAGGGGTACGAGGACAGCCTCTCCAGTGTTGTGACAGCAGAAGCATTAACATCTCATTAAAGCTGACTTGTTTTAGGAAACAAAAACTCACGCGTTGGCATAACTCAGCAAAAGGACAAACCCCGGTTTAGCAATGATTAATGCATCCATAGGTTCAGTTTGTTTTTATGACGTTACCCAGGTTTCAAGATTGGCAGTATTTATACATGCACACAGAGACGCATAAAACATACGTATTCAACCCATCTGTCATGTAAAGCTGGTAGCCCACATGCCAGTTTAGGAGCCACGTGAGCAGCTGCTCTCTGGAGACCAGGTCAGGCCAGAGGAGTGCTGAACGAACAGGCTTTCACCACTCCAGCTTTTGGCTAAGAAAACAGAATTGCAGTGCTTTAAAAATATACCAGGGGCATTTTTTTCAGCCCAGTCAAGTGAAGTTTCTTTTGCAGCTCGTCTCCTTGTCTCTCATGTGGGCGCCGCCCCGCAGTGTCTCGTAAAAAGCAGTCGCATTTGAACGAGTAAGTTTAGTCTGTGAAAGTGTTTAATAGAATGAAATGGATATATCTTTATTTCGATACATAAGGAATAGCATTTGGAAGCTTCGGCCCAACGGCTAGCTGCAATAAAAGTGCATCTAACTGTATGTCTGCATGCTTTCGTATGCTTTTTGATGCTTTAGGTTACACAACCTCGTAGTTTGAACTCATTTTACTGGAGAAAAAATGCTTTAAATAGCCATCTTGCGGTTCCAGCCACTTATATTACAGCCGAAAGCAGCTGGTTTGCTCTATCTCTGGTCCTCCTGCGTGACTGTCAGCGCAGAAAGAGCTATTTTTAGCTCTACACTGGAGCGGACTGCTGCCTCCATTACGATATCCTGCAGGTGTGTGATAGTAACATGTCTGAAGGGTTGTGTGTTTCAAAACAATGCATGTGAGGTCATCTCATCCTTCCTTCTTTCTATGATCATACTATCTGTCTCACATCCTGCAGATGAGATTGATCCAAACAACTGTTATATTTAAACTGGTTAAAAAGAGATAACCTATAGAAATCAATACTGAAAATACACTTGATTTTGATCAGTTCCTACCATATTCTGACTATTTCCCATCTTCTGACAACATCCAATTTGAAAATCTGTGACCATTCAAAGGTTATTGTTCTGTGCTCAGTCACAGAGCACATTGGTTTGACAAAGAAAAGTCTAAAACTTTGGTAATGCAGAAAACACCTAATACGATGGCGGAGAATAAAGGTTGTGATGAAGGATTGCCTGTTAACATGCATCTGCCTGCTGCATGATGTCATGTCTGCGAGGTGCAACGCGGCCCTGGTGCTGTGGAAAAACCTGAAACCCGCCGTACATCCTGCCAGAATAAAGAGGATTGAAAGTCCAAACGCACCCCACGACGGATGCGCGGCGTATAATGGCGTTTTGTGGTGCCCGAAGGCAAACTGAAGTCATAGAAGTGGGCTAACGGTGATGGCAGCGCTCCCAGCACAGGTACCTAGCAGAGTAATAAAAGCCTACCCCGGAGGAGTGCTGCCAAAGTCATGTGTTTCACGCGAAATGTTCCAGAAGTGTTCAATTATTCCTGCACGAAACCCCTATCGTCCCTCCAGTTTGGTCACATTTTATCCTACCAACCCACATTAAGCTTGTTAACAATCGACACGATGCTAAGCTTCCCCTTTGATGACTGAAGCAAAGAGCACCGGGACTCATATTATCCATCAAAGACCCAACCAAAAGAACCATAACCCTGACGGAAGAATACAAAAACAAAGCGGAGGGAGAGGCTTCTGGGAGATGTTCCACATTAAATCTTCTCTGAACACCTGAAACAGCAGGCAGCTCGCGGTAATGGGAAATTCCCGCCGCGTCAGAAAAAGGCTCGGCGACGTGTCCCGAGGGTTGCCGGGAGAGCTTTGCAGGGTGTAATTACGGAGCTGGAATACACAGTTCAGAGCCATGTTCAGACCCCACACACTGTATCACTGTCACCGCCAAGATGAGAGAAATCGGACATTTATTGTGAATGACAAACGAGGGAGAGGATTTGAAAAATAGCATCCTGTGGAGAAATGTTCTATTCATGAGTGAGTCTTACCTTTGTCACCAAAGAGATGCAGTGGTGTCATTTTGACCTATAGCACGAGCAGATGACATCAACCACTCTCAAAGTTCTACTTTTTTCCCCATTTGCTTTTAAAAGATAACACCGGTCTAAGAAATGAAAAAATAGTGCTGTTGCTTAAAAGACTAACTTCATTATGAATGGTAAGTAAGGTGAAGTAATTAGATGTTAGTTTGAGTCCAAATCTTGTCATTAAAGGCGATATTTTTTGACTGTAGGTGTAAAAAAAAAGAAAAAAGACTGTGAAGAGCTGTTTCCATGTTGGTCACTTTTCCTTTTATTTTGTGAGTTTGAGAGTCTGTGAGTACATGGGGCTTCTACCTGTCATATAAGTGTGTCTATACAGTATGTGTGTGTTTAGGCTTTGTAGGTGGATATAGAAGTGATCAGAGCCAGGTTAGTATATCAGCTGGTTCACTTTAAGTTGATTTTTGCTGTTTCGAGTTCAAGATTAAGCTTTTAAAAGTAACATTTTGTGGCACTATTAAATGATTAGTTACAGAATAAATTAAATCACGTTTTATTAGGTCATACAACAGAGTGAGCGACCCTGTTCCCAGTTGACAGTCTAGATACAGCGATGGCAAAAAAAAAAAACTGCCTGCAAAACGGATTGAAACAAGCCCACCTGTGATCGACTGGGAGTGCTGACATCGGCAGAATTCATAAAGTCAGCCGGTTCAGCCGACCCGGACTCCAGGAAGAATGCGGCCTACGTACACAGTGCTGTAGCTGGTGACTTCAAGGGCGCGTGGAAGTTTGGTCAGTGATGAGAGAAGCTGTGTTTGTGTGTCTTCTGCTGACTCGGGGGCCGGGCGGCGCTCCGTGACATGTATGAGAGGTGACTGGATGACAGACGCTAACGGCGGGACCTTGCGTAAACAAGAGGATTGAAGACAGTGTCAATCAACACCCCAGATTAGTGCTCAGGCTATTAGTGAAGTCAGAAATCCTTCATCCGTCCTTCAACAGAAGTTTAAACAGAGCAGAGCTTTAATTGAAGAGGTGGCGGGATAACGCGAGCCACCGATAGCAAAGGGATTGTAATTACCACAAGTGGTCTGATGATAAGAGATGTAAAGCTGATATATACGCGCCACATAAACATTTCAAGAAGTCATTACTGATTGGAAAGCATTCATTGTCACAGCTGCCATCAATTGGGGGGCATGACAAAATATTTATGGAAGGATAGCCATGGTGTGGCTAAAACAGGAAACTCAGAGCGTGTTTACTTTAACCAACTTCATTAACGTCGCCTACAAAAGGTTAATTCACATCACCAGTCCCAGTCACAAGCTGAAAGTAAAACATATGTTTTGTCAAACAAAGTGTTAAAACGCTTTCCAGTTAAGACAGTTTAGGCTGTTAGCTGAATTTTTCCACCTGAGGAATGCAGATTCCCCATTTTTATTTATTTTCCGAATCTCCAGCAGCATAAGTTAAACAATGGCTTTTAAAAAATTTTTTATCTCCTTATAAATGCCAGTGATTTTACAGCGATTCAACATCAGGTTGGTTTTTTTGGTACTAGATACGTAAAAAACATGTGAAAATCAAACTTCAGGAATACAAAATGTATGACAACAGCAACACAGGCGGTTATAATCACAGTGGAAATGTGATCAATATGCCATCAAGGCACACTTTTGGCTGCCTAGGCCCAATGAGAAGCTTTAAGGAGTTATTTTAGGCTCCTTAAAATGGAAGACCCAACACTGATACATTGTCTAACATTCAGCAGCGTGCTCCTTAAATGCATGGATCAGTACGGTAAAAGAATAACGTCCCAAACATATCCCCTTCCTTTCATGATGAAATTTGACTGAGCCACATGCACAGGCCCCGCTTCCAACCTGACCTGCAGCCATTTGCAGTAATTCCCCCTCTTTGTCAAATAAAGGAGGGGGAAAAAAAAGAATTTCCATTCCTCGGAGCCCGGCAGCCGTGGAAATCAAAATAAAAAATGAGTGGAGACATTTTAATTCAATACCTTTGTAGAGGAGTCAGATCTTTGAGAGGGAGAGTGATGTCATCCAACAGAGAGGAGGTGATTATCTTATCTTGTCACTCATCATATCCAGCAGAGTTTATAGAACCTGCATACTTTCACTTTTTTTCCTCTGGGTAATCCCCCTCAGTGAGCGCTATGCCGCATTAAAACCCTTATTTTCGTTTCAGTAGTTTAAACCGACTGTTAGATTAGATTGATTGAATTAATGTTGCGTTTAAAAAAAAAAGAAAATAATCATAGAAAAAACCTCCGGGCATGTTTGTTTGGTTGGGTTCATCACAAAGCTGCTGTGTGGATGGATGATGTCATCGCAGCAACCACAACCACCAGCAGCACGCCGGTTTTTACTGACAACAAAACACAAGCAACAAATAACCAACCGCACAACAATATCAAGAGGACCTAATTTCGAGTGTGTTTGTTTCTGTCCTCTACATGTGATGGTGGGGCGTCATTTTGGGAAAATCTCTCGAGGGTGGAGATTTTTTTTACAAAAGCTTATACGTGGATTGAAAGACGAGAGTTTTTGTCTAAAAGGTCAGCATGTGGGTTGTTATCTCTGTGGTTTAACTTTACAAATATGCACCAATATCCTTTATTTACATGACAAAGGTGTGCATGGCAAGATAACTCTTTGCTCACAAAGCACACTGTTATATAGAACATAATAAAAAGCTCCAATGACCCAACAAAACTGTGTCTCGTATCTCTTATGAAAAAATATTTTCTTTTGTTAGAGGTGCTGAAAGGACAAAGGAGAGGAAAACGTCTACCGTGTTCCACATTTTGTTAACCGCTCGGTGGCCACATGGTTTTAGGAAAAACTGTCCGAAGTAAAAATTATCTAAAAACACTCCTATTTTTTCTCATCTTAAGGCTTCAGTAAAGAAATTTATGAGAATTATTTGCTTGTGCATTTTGTCTGCTAAAGCTATGTAACCACTTTAGAGGCACTGAACCCCTAAAATGTGCCAGAATTGTACCATATTGTGCCATATTGTTTTTTTAGGGGGGTCAGTCTTATTTCATGTCTGGAGGTTGTCAAACTGATGGCATATGGTGGCTGTTCACAGGTTTGAGGGTTCATGTTTTTATGTTGATTTATGGATGTTTAAGTCGACTGTGTGTTTTCGACATTGTTACAGGTATCAAAAAATGATTGCAATTATTACCAAATCTTTATCTTTTATGATGTAATGTTCAGCAAGTTCTCAATTATTTCTTATGGTCTAAGCATGTTAAACGAATCATTTGAAAAATAACTAGCTATGAAAACATTTGGATAAATGAAATTAGGGTAAATGTATATTTCTCCTTGAAACCTTGAGTTGTGAAAAGTCACAATTGCATCAGTTCACTAGAAATCTCCATATGGAGGCTAATAACTGAAACCTTTATTCTAGGAAAACATTTGTCCTGTCACCCTTAGCTATTTCAGATTTATAATTTCTATGATTCAGCCGCCAGTCATAGTGTAACAAAATATTCCTTTAAAAAGGAGCAAAAACCCCTACCAGCCCCTACTAGATCTACTTAAATCGGTGTTTAAAAACCATCCGAGTGTCGCTAACAGCATGTCAGAATACTTAGGTTATCTCAGCATCTCTCTCCTGGTTGCGTGCTCTTTGCTTTCTTTGCTGGCAGCTGCTGGCCGTATCCACTTCAAACTGGAAGAGGTTCGGTGCTGACTTTATAGGTGTTTGCTATGGCGCTTGAAACTTTGTTTGTTTCAGTCTCCCGGCTACCTAACAACTGTCTGCACAGACTCCAGCCAGATTTCCAACCAACCGGAGCAAAAAACTATGTTCCATCTCCCATCTCCACGCGAATATGAGGGCGATACATCAAGATAAAGCTATGCCAACGCCAGTCCGTCAAACTTTAGAAGTGTTTCACACATGATGATGTCATTGTGTTGTTACCGATATTCATGTTGACATAAAGCTACTCTCCAACTTCGGTTATGCATGAAAAACCTTTCTCCACACAAATATTTAAGGTTTTCCATAAAAGCACGCGGACGAAATCCGTCTTTGGTTTCTGGTGCTATAAACACGCCGCATCTCGCTTACACAGTTCGTCACATTCCTGGGCGCCGGCCTTGGCCGGTCGAAGGTGTCTTGCTCAAGAGCACCTCATCAGCAGGACGTGACGGGTTGGCGCGAACATCCACGCGCAGAGACACCGACATTCCCGAGCCTCTGGAGGTTCCTCCGTCCCGTTCTACACCCTGAACCGGGATATTTGATCCACTGCTTATTAAACTGAGCTTACTTGTAATTAAGCTTCCCAGATGGGTTTTTCCTTGAGGTTCACTTTAAGCTTCTCTCACTCTCTCTCTCTTTCCCTCTCTCTCTCTCTCCATCTGTCTTCTCCAAAGTGATGAGTGAGGAGTAATGGGTTTCATAATGTGCTGTGGAAAAATGACAGGCTGCTGAAAAAGGAGAGGTGGCTGTGAGAGCGCGCACTTAGACGGCTGAACTTAACCCAACGTGCAATCATCCCCGTCTCGATCCAACACATCCCCGGCGATCCCGTGCGGGAGATATTATGGAAGCGCACAAAATCATTAGAGTGTTACTGTTTGCACAATAAGGACAGAAACAGGAAGGGAGAAACCTTCTTTCTGTGGTTAGAGAAACCTTCTCCAGTTTAGCTCAAAGTGCCAGTGTGCAGATTAGGATCTCCAAAGAGGGAATCGGCGTACTAAAACTATTGGGCTGAGGAAGAGGAGGTTTCGCCTGCTTTTATTGGAGTGTCTGGACCGGCCTGAGCGTGATGCGGCACGCAGCCGTGCACAGATGTGCATGGAACCAGGAAGCCAGGTGACGGTCCTCCGATTGCGTGCGCAGGCCTTCGACACCTCGCTAGCAAAGCCCCCCCCCCGCTAACGGCTTTCACAGAAACATCTGGCGGGCGACAGGTCCCTCTCGCCAATTAGTGTTTCCTCGCACTCCCCCTGCGTATGTTCCCGTGCGAGCGCACACGTCCCCGCACACACCAAACCCCGGGGCCGACTCCCGCCAGGCTGAACACAGGGTAGCGAAAAACATGAAAAGAAACCAATTTAAAAGGGCTAATCTCCCCCCGTTTTAAACATGAAGTTTATTTTTACAATCTCCAGCTGGACATGCTTGGAGTGTGTGGAAGCAATCAGAAAACACGCAGCGAGAGCAAAGAGAGAGAGAGACATTATGTTCACAGATTTGAATGTTGCTAAGCCTCAAGGATAAAACTCACGATATTTATAAGGGGCCAAACTGAAATGATCGACCCACTTGAGCAATTGGCTCCAAATGGATGTAGCGTTTTTGCCTTTATTTGTTCAAGATTGAGCAGGGGGCTATCACTTTATAAAAATAGAAACTCTTGATTTGCGAGACCAGGCAGAGAACCAGTAATATGCCCTCAAAAACCTCTTCAAAGGGAAGGGGTTGGTTGATCTCTTAATGGAGGAATACGAGAAAAAGGATTGGATTATTTTCATGTCTTTGTGTGCGTTTGTTTTCATTTACCAGGCCCATAAAGTGTTGTCTCACCGCCATGTGCCTGGAATGATTTGGTTTTTCTGTTAGCATTTATATATTTCAAGAGCACTGCAAAAATATTTTCATTTGCTTTCTTGTTTGTCTTCAGTTATGTCTCAATAGTTAGAATCAAGGATTTTGTGCATGTCGTAATTGTGTTGCCAATCCCTCCTGAATCCATATGACTATGTCATTTAAAAAAGAAAAAACTTTAATTCTGTACATTTTGATGCTCTAAAATGCTGTAAAATCATCAAACATAAAGACTATTAGGTCTGATGAGGCAAAAATCTTGACTGGTGTACAAAAATGCCCCATTAACTGATCGGTCCAGGGGGTGCAATCATGAAACTAATAAAAAAACATCACAAGAATTCTTTTACGATTATGGAGTTTAGAGACAAACTAATAAACAGGCATATTAATTCCAACATTCAGTTGATATCTCACTATAAAAAGAGCATATTATGAGGGAACATTCAGTGTTTGTGCGTCTGAAATGACTCACAAACGCACACCTGTCACTTGGGGCAGCCTAAAAGCATCTTCTGCTGTGGACAGGGCATATTTTCACACAGCTCAGATGTCCCCGTCCAATCAGAACCAAGAGCAGGGCTTTGCAGGGAAAATGTTCGGCTGTCAGCAGCAACACCATCTTTTTGAAGGTTACGTTCCAGCAAGCAACTGGTAGAAGAAGAAGACCAAATATACTTCATCATTGCAACTGGGAGAAAAAGAGTGACAAAAAAGATAGTTAAAGATGTTTAAACGCAGATGTTATAATGTGTGGCTCTGGTTGCCTTGTGTCGGATCTTTAGTTTGACATTTCTAATGGATCTGTAAAGTTGAGTGTTTGATAGCGAGCTTTCCCATTTCAACAACTGTTTAGTTACTTTACTTTGGCAAACATCATCAATTTGTACACTGTCTTCCACTTTATCTAAGTAAAACCCCAATAGTCAGTCAACCGGTACACTGTGTCCATTGCTAAAACATTGTGTGTTGGAGTTGTAGAGAAAGTGTGTAAGCGGGCTGTTTTAGATTGTTCCTAAGTACCAGATTTCCCTTTCTTTATCCACAGACAAACCACACTTAGCCCTTTCTCATCCAAAGGTAACTATTGGTCTAAAAGCTCTGGTCCATAGCTTATGAGGGAGCCTTTATTGAACCCAGTTTAAGCTTGGATGTTAGAGCTGATGCACAATTGGCTTTTAGCCTGTACTTGCCTGCCTGGCTTGGACTCATTGTTTTACAATATTTGACACTGTGAGGAAACTGTTGATTAAAAAGAGGCTTTTTTGTACTTTTTATCCTGTGGAGAGGGCTGTGAAAACCACGAGGTAAAAGCTACTACAGTGCATGCATGTGTCTAAAATGCTTGCCTTGGGAAACTACAGATATTTACCGCTATGCGCAAATGTTTGCAAAGACCCTTTGACAGCCTGCTCCTATTTAAAAATGACGTGCCACTAACCGAGTATCTTCAATAACACTACTGTAGGGGAGATGGCCAAGTTTAAATCCCGTCTGACCGGGCCGATACCCTCCTCCTCCTGGCCTGATGAAGACTCTGTAATGCCCTCGTGTTTGACACGGCGCTCCTCTGATGGATGTCTGCCTTCTGGCCGAGGTGGCCCCGGGCTTTCATCAGGCCCTCGGCGGGCAGACGGACAGTGGAAGGGTGTGGGCCGAGCATCCCCTGCGTTTGCACCGGGAGATAAAACAACCGTCCCGTGTCACCGGGCGGGGGGGAGATAAAACAAGGCCGCTCTTCACAGATCATCCGTCAACATTATGCCGTCTGAGGCCTGGAGGCAGCAAAGCATGCTGGGTAGATGACATACCTAGAAAGATGGATCTCTCTCTCTAATGTGAGGGGTGAGCGCATAAATTCTGTGTTATGCGTTCACGAACATGGAGGAGAAGATGGTTTCATTTAAGCCAAGATATAGACTATGAGGTTGAGACTTTTGAATAAACTGCAAAAGATCTAAGACTATGATCTATATAATATACATATAGATAGATAGATAGATAGATAGATAGATAGATAGATAGATAGATAGATAGATAGATAGATAGATATAAAGAAATATTAAATATGTAAAATACAATAAAACTCATACGTGTTAGGATATTTTACTTGTGGGGGAATTTATCATCCAGTGACCTCGCTATAATACTGGGACCAGAAGGTCTGACAAGTCCATATATAGCACTGTGCCTTGTCACACCCTTCATTTGAGAATCAAAATGCATCATCATCATCATCATCATGCCTCCGATGCCTGCTGCATGTGCACTTTAATTTACGACCGGCCATGTTGTTGTGATTTCTCAGGGGACCTTGACCACCTTTAGATGACAAAGAGCTTCACCCCCCCCCCCAGCTTAAGCGCCATGCCCACAGATTTCTTTCGACAGGGTTCCTTAAACTCACACTCACAGACTCTTAACGCCGAGTTTGATCCTTCCCCGATCCGAGCGGTTTCCAGTTTAGGTCTGACAAACACTTGACATCAGAATCCCGTTGTATCACTCCTCAGTTCCTCATTGTGTTTCCCGGCCTTTCAAAACCGATTACTGGTGATTGTTCTGTTATCCTCGGAGCATACCAGAGCCACCTGTCATTTTCTTCAGCCACTTAACCAAATGTGGTTTTCATTTCTCCAACACGGTTTTGATCTTTTCCCCTTTTTCCCTCTCTGTGGAGCAGGATTAGGGTGCTGGGATGCCCGCCGGTTTGCAGAAGGACTGTTTATTTGGATAAAACTAGCGCTCACACTTTTCTAGACAACCTCCCAGTCGAGTCCACCGCAAACTTTAATTGCTGGAGTTTGAAATGAGTCCCCATTAAAATGAATGACCTCCATTAAAGCGGTATTAAGGGACAGATGCCTCCATTGGTGGGGGTGAACATGACCGAGAAGCGGGGAGTGGGAGCACTTGTCCAGACCCACAAAATGCCTGAATAAACAGCTCTGCAGGTTTTTTTTTTTCTTCTTCCTTTTCTCCCTTTGAGCGAGAGCCCCTCTGCGACTGCCATCGAGATTACAACCACCTGGTGGGGCGTTCCGCTCACCCCCCTACACCCCAAACATTTTAATCATGGATGAAATTCATTTATATGTTGCGATAATTGTTCCTAATTGTTTCTTTGAAGGGGGCATCTGGCTGACATGTGGCCCGACGCAGCTGAGAGCCACTCGGATCTCGGTCAGATCTCCGTCGTCCCTTTTAGCCTCTGAGTGCCACGGCCTGAGCTGTGTCTCTGAGGTAATAAAACCGGTCTGGCGACTGGGCCGGACGGGATCCTTTTTCCCCACATCTGTTCCGGGCCGAGCGCGTGCGTTCTTCACTTGAGGAACTCAACGGTGTCAACTTCTCCCGGATGGTTTCCTGCCTCCGGCCGCACATGCCCCGCAGACGCTGGGGTTCCACGCACAGCAGCACCTGGTGCACTTTACTGCATCTCTGCAGAAAAAAGAGCAGAGATTTTTCTTTTTTTTAACCGTCCTGAGACGCTATACAGTCTCAGGACTTTACTTCAAGTGCAAACACTTTGATTCGGCGTGTTTACTTTGTGTCAGTTTGGCCGAAGTTGGACTTGTAAGGTTGTTTGTCCCCCTTTTCCCCTTTCCGAGTATTTATAAATACGGACGAGTTTCCAAGAAAGTTACTTCCATTTTTTATTTCTTGAAGGGGGTGGTTAACCTTTTGTCTGACAACTAGAGTTGTGACTAAAATTCAGCCCTTTAAACCGACCAGACCCAACTTCTGCTCGCTTTAAAGCATTTCCAGACCGCCGCTCTGTTTGAATAAAATCTGGATTCTCGTGTTCGTACGACTCATCCAGCAAGTCGACGTGCACGTTGGCTGCTGGCCTGTTTTGTTTCTGCTCTAGTCCTCTATTCTAATGAGCGTGGGTCATGATGAAAGTGATGGGATCTCTTACTGCAGTTTAAAAAACAACAAGTCCTGCTACTGTAACTATTCAGTCAACGTGCAACGTAAAATCCTAAGGTGCGTTCGTCACATGGAGTGGAAAGAAAACAACTATATTGCTTCCTAATGCTGCCAAACCATCTAATGTTTTACCACAGAAATCGGATAACATTGTGTGTGTGTAAGCATACCTAAGCAGGGAGGGGAAGTTGGCTCCATTGCTTCATGGTGAGGTAGAAATTTGCCGCTCCTTATCTTACTTTATTACTTTTGCATAGAAAAAAATGTAATGATTCTCTGATAGAAAATGCAGAATCCCATCCTTGTCCTGCTACTTTACCTGGTGTTTCACCACAGTGGCAATAAACCGATTTGAATAAGTGTTTTTCCAGTTGACAATAGTAATTAATAGCAGAAATGTTAAAAAAGCTAGCATGCTCAAACATGCTGGCTGAAAATCATCATTGCTCAATTCTCAGTAACAATACACTTTAGAAGTAATTCATTAATTAGTAATGAATCCATTTGAGCTTTAGATAAAAAATATTATTTTATGAACACTTATGAACAGCTCACTCAATGAAATTTATTATTCTGATTCACAAGTTGAAAACATTAAGGACTCCTCCTCTTAGCTCTCCCACTTTTCCACCATTGAGGAAACAGGGAGAAACGTTTGTCCCGTCAGTTGGATAAAACCACAAAGGAGACAACAAGTTTGGGAAGCATATGGACTTCCAATTCTGCCTCATATCTCTACAAACCATTGCCTTTATATAAGAGGATTGGTTTTACCTTGTTAACATTTTGCTTGTAGTTATCGCTATCCATAAAGGAATACTTTTGGTCCTTGTCTACAATGCTTTTGTTAACATAATATTCAGTTTATAACAGCAATGCTGAAAGTAAAAGCTGCTCGCACCCCCCATTGTTTTTTTACTCAGGAAATGTATTTAATGAATTCATAAATTCCCATGAATATTTAGGCTATTCTGTGACTGAGTGAGGGACTATCTGTCTTTTTTTCTCACTCACATTCCATCATGTCGGCACGTAGAGTTACACAAAAGCGAGAGGGGAAACAGGAGCTTCTATTGAAAGGACGATTATTTATCTCTCTTGGAGTGATGTTCCCACTCAGGGGGTCAGTTAACCCCCCCGCCCCATCAGCATCCCCTCCTCACGGCTGATTGTCATTGATGCTTGCGTGTCACATCTGGAAGCTCTTCTCCACATGTGCAGCATGGACATTTCTCTGCTCACTTTCCCTTTCCCGGGAGGCCTGACTGTTGAAGCCCCTGCAAATGATGGGAATGAAGGAGACCTGAGATTTTCTACATAACAGCTCTGGGCTAATGAACACGTTTCTGGACACATTCCCACCCGGCTGTCAGGGGATCAGTTTCCTTTAATGAGGGGAGAATAAAGGGAGATATAAATGGTAGCAAATTGCTGCGAGTCTAAGAGTCTTTAACACCTCGTTTGGCCGCTGGGATTCTTTCAGAGAGGTCAGAAAAGAGAAACCTGTAGGCGAGGATGAGGCCCTTTGTGGCAGGTATAATAGCATGCTAGCTCTGTTATCTGTTGGAAGCAAAGAATGAAATCTTAAACATTTTTGTTCGGCAGTCGTTGGTCGAAAAACCACCATAAGTCATTTCCTGTGGAAAATAAATGCTAAGTGTGCCGCTCTGTGTTACAGACGAGGGTGTTTCCCTGGCAGAATCGTAGAATGAAATAATCATTAATATGTCTGAGGGGTACATGATGTCATACAAAGTGAAAATGGGCTGCCGCAGAGCCGTGTCAGACATTTGCAAAGAGACTGACACATCGGGCTATAGTGTTTCACCAGATAAGGTTACACACCGACAACGTGGTCGTCCGCACTCAGACACACAAACGCACAAACGCACGCACCCGGGATTTGGAGGTCAGGACGATCTGCTTCCAGTTAGGTGGTTCACTGTTTTGAACAAAAGAGGCGGATCCGATTTCAGAGCATGCTTTTAATGAAACTCAAACTGAAACACGTTTCTGATTGGAGAACAAAGACGGAAAAAATCAAAAGCCGTCGCAGAGGTAACCTGGGCCTTGCAACCCCAAACACCGGCTCTTCACAAAAGGCCGAATCCAAACAAGGCCCCATCGGAGCATCCTGTCCTCTGAAGAGCTGAAAAACCGCCCGACAGATGTGGACCGACTTCGCTGCCTCTGCGATCTAGAATTACAACGTGTTTTGAAAAGTTTATGACATATAGATAAACTACAATTCGGCCGCGTTATGAATTCCAGGGATGTAGGGCCCAAAAGCGGAGACTACTGAAGCCTCGGAAGGCTTTGAAGGAAAGCAACGTTATAATACGAGCTGGAAAACCTGCAGGTCCTTATTAAAAAGTAGACATCACGGTAAGAGTTGTATCAACCAGATGTACCAAAGGTCATTTTGAGCTTTTTAAACAATGATCATTTACAATAATAATAAATATTATTATTATTTAGAGTAGTTACTTGATCAGTATGAATAATGTTTTAAACTGCAATTCATAGTTTGGCTAATATTAAGTTTAGTTTTCCTATCTTTATCAAACAGAAAAGCAAGTCATTAGTACTTTAGGAGCTGTCAAGCTTCAGTTAACTAACGAGCTTCTTGGCGTTTTCTTTGCATTAACTAAACTCTTACGAGAAAGATAGCATTCTCTGTTAATGCTTGTCCAAATAAAGGAATATTTTTGGGCATCATAACAGTTTAAAGTGTCCCAAGTACAGAGGCCATAGCTCCTGCCCTCGGGGACGGAAACATAGTCGAAGTCGGATCTGACTCTTTAACCAGTTGTTGTTCATGCATATTTTCAGCGGAACTGCCTTTAGAAAAAATGGTTAAAAAATTTAGGAGCGGGGATGTGATCCTCAATGCATGTCTTTGAGAACCACGGACAAGTGGAAAAACAGAATCGGTTTCAGCGGAAGCAAAGTTTCAAGTGGCAGAATTTAAAATGCCACTCAGTAGATGATCCGGAAGAGCATTTGTTCCGTCGGCTTTCCGGAATTTTCACTAGGGTCCTGGCTGGAAAATGTCTGCCAGAAATGTGCGTTGAATGCTTCTGACTTTTGCCTTCCCGTGTGCCAGCCCCCCCCCCACCCCCCTGGAACATGGCTCGAAACCTTTAAGCCTGCAGTGCATGTGTGAAAACAGCTAAAATTTCACAGATGGGATAAGGTTCTCATGTTGGAATGCGATGTTTTCCTTTCTCCAAAAGGCTTCGCACCAAATTGTTCTATTTTGGTCTCCACCAAACTCAAATGCCTTGAGTTTGCAATCGAGACTCCTAATGCAGTCGTGCTGTAAACAACGTCGTGCACAACGTCGACTCTTAAACGTTAGAATTTGCCCTTATTTAAGCGTAGAGTTTCTTTGATCTTTACAGGATGACCATTCACGGGGATGAAAAATTGGTCGGTGGGTATCGTTTAAAATGGCTTTGCTTGATCTCTTTCCAGAGCGCCACTCAACAATTACACGTATTCAGCCAGGAAATCCATAGGAAGGTCCATAAGGGGTTCACAAATAGCCTCACTGTATTTTAACGTCCAAAATCCTCTGTCAGATCTAGTCTCACATATCTTCTGTAACATTCTGTGTAATTTCTAGCATTAACTTATCGCTGTAGCCTCACTATTTCTCAGAATCCAGTATAGTTCCAGGGCTTTTCCCACAGAGGCCTTTGTGTTTGGTGGCTTTTTGCCCCCCCGAGGTCTCCCAGCTTTCCCCTGCACCTGCAGCCAGTTGTGTCCCGACAAAAGGTCAAGAAAACAAATACAGTAAATAACCGGCCCTCTGCTTAATGGAGCTTAAGAGTGGCCTTGCTCATTTACCGCAGAGCGTTCAAAATGACACACAATGAGCGCACAATGGCTCCCAGACAGTGCGAGCGGCCCTCCACCGGTGTGCATTAGCGACCCTGCGATAGTATCAGCCTAAACTGTGTGACACGGGGAGGGGGAAAAATAAAAAGAAGTAGACATGAGAGCGGCGGTTGTAAAGGTTTGGTGAAGAGGTTAAATATACGGGCTGCCCACATTTGCCGCGAGAAACAAGCGGAAAGTCCTACACAAACACGGTTGTGTGCGACCGAGGCATCAAAGGCTCATTCAAGGACATGGAGGTAAACTGTCTCAGACCCACTGCCAGCTGAAACCTGAGAATGTAAATGAAGTCTTTCCTCGATTCGCTATCTGCTTCTTTTCATTTTCTGGACAAAAAAAAAAAAGCCTTTTTGTCCCGTTGGTGCAAGCATTGTCTTAAGAACACAGTGCGACTTCACCGTAAAGGCAAGAAAAAAATAAAAACCTCATGCTCTGTGTTATGTTCCGCCTTGCTTTTCATCACGGCGAACAGCAGTCAGATTTCAGCACTCCTCCCCGTTTCACTCGGCAGACAGAGTTTTATTTATAACAAGGCTTTAATTTATGAGAACGCGAAGGCCCCGGCTGCACTGTAACCCGGGTTCGGACTCACTCATTCTTCAGCGTGACAGGGCCGGGCTGCTGGAGTTATGGGATCAAGGCTGATGTCTGACAGAACAGCGCTCAGGGAAACAGGTATCCCGCACTTCCTTATTTCATCCTCTTTCCAACAAGTGAACATGAAAACAGGTTCCGATAAATCATTTGTTTCTGATGACAGGCGAGGAGCTGGAAGGCAGACCGTGGCCTGATGTAGTACATGTGTGCCATCCACTTTATTCCGTGATGAAATATAGCATGACAGGCCGCGCTGTCCTCCGGCCTTTCTGCAGATTGACTGCACCTGCAGAGCCCGGGCATAAGACCGACTTTTTCTCTTAATTGGTTAACTGTCAGTTGTGCCATAGTGTTGTATAGAATTGACCTCCATTACAGTTAGCAGGAACCTTGCCGTTCAATATTGCAGTACTTTGCACTAAGAAGGAATCACTAAAGTACCCAGATTTCTGTCTTTTTGGAAGCAATTGATACACAAAACAATCAATCATCTCTCTCTCTCTCTCTCTCTCTCTCTCTCTCTCTCTCTTTCTCTCTCTCATGGGCTACCAAGGTGTAAGGCACTGTGTCATTTTCTATCTTCTTTTACTTCCAGCCAGCGTGTAAAAGTCCTGGAGTCCTTTTTTTTTTAAAAACATACTCTTGTTTTCTGTAAATCAAATGATTTTTTCTTCAGTTGGAAACATTCAGAGCACTGTGAGCGATGGTGTGCTACGTTGTTGAATCCCGGTCATGTTGCCACGACTCGTCCCTTACAGGCACAAATCTCAAGTCAAACAATAACTGAATAAGCTTTTGCTAAATGCTCTGCATGAACGAGCAGATTAGCTATCAGTGGTGCGCAGCGCTTAGGAGTCAAAACAGGAAGGATCCCATAGGTTGCATGTGGTTATTTATGTCAGAGAATCAACTAGTTTGGTATAATCAATAATCATCTATTTCAGTCAATGAATAGATTGAATTGAATGAGAGCTTTGGAGTCCTATTTAATTGCAAAAGGAATTTTTCCAATGACAGCATAGAACCACCTCAAATGAAAGTTTGAATTGATTCAATATGTTTCTTAAATATACCTTCATCTTCACTTAATCTACTTTCACTATTCACTGTCCTACAGATTGCCACTGCAGACTTTTGCTCTCACTTGTCCTGCTTAATTTCATTATAAGCATCAGTTACGACGCTTTCGTTTTCACAAACCCTTGTTTGAGTGTTTTGGGCTTCTGTTTCAGTTGAGGGTAGTTCTTACATTTTTGTGGCCCAAAAGGAAGTGACACACCTCATGCCCGGGTGTCCCACTCTCTCTACAGTAGACAACAAACAGGAGGAACCCACAAGAAAGCAGAGGGCAATTCACTTCTACTCAAATTAAGACTAATATCCAAAACTCCTCGAACAAAGGTACGAGCTGCTTTATGTGCTCTTTTAATTAATCAAATAAAAAAACTGTCTAGCTGGATGCACAAACATATGGTGTGTCGTTCAAAGCTACTTTTGTTGATCCAGTGCTGACGCTAAACGGGTGTGGGAGGGGAACTGGCCGGCTTTTTATTTAACAGACCTTGATGATCTTTCCACGCTGGCCTTTCTGTTAAAATGAGAAGTGGGAGGAAGAGAGAGCCAGTGAGTAAACATGGACGCTTGTTGTTCGGCGTCAGTATATTTGTGTGGGCTGTGGGAGTGTGTGTGTGTGGGGGGGGACAGATATGGTCACAGTCCACAGGACAAGAACAATAATTCATTACATTTGTTTGACCAATAACTTCCTGTGGTGGAAGATAGATGCGTTTTGGCCCGGGCAGCTGTTCTGTCAGACAACAGTAGCTCCCCACACACATGATGTGTCCCTGTAAGGCGAGCAGCGAATTGTCATTCAGTGCATGTCTGCTTATATATGTGTGTGTGTGTCTGTGTGTGAGGTCTGGGTGGCCAATTCACAGGGCCCATACAGAAGCCCCCGATCCCACCTCGCACTTTTCAGGAGGGCCACAGACACTGAGGCCCTTCCGAGGTCCTTTCTCCAATCGAGCCCGCGTCCTTGTGAGCGTTTGGCTGGGCGCTGGTGTGTGTGTGTGTTTGCTCACCCAAGCGAAACCCAAATCAGCACATGAAAGGTGTGTGCATCTCAGTGTTGCTTCTCCCGCTGCTCTGACAGGAAACAGGCCCTCGCCGCGGTGTACGGTTTCTCTGAGCGCACAGACAGGGACTCGATTTCAAACATGCTGGGAAAATTCAAAACAGAAACGTGGCGTGAACGGGGACAATAAGGCCAATGTTGTGTCACTATTTAGATTTAATGCCGTGGATTGCTCTCTGCTGTTCCACAAATACATCAGTGTCATAGAGTTTAGAAAATGTCTTCAATCATGCCCCCCCCCCACTCCAACTCTTTACGCATTACAGGTTTAAATCTATTTCAAATGTTTCAAAGTTTGTCTATTCGAATAATCGTCCTCTTTTTGTTCTTCGTGTGTGTTCTTGCCATCTTCACCCCTGATGTCACTTGTGTCACACGAGTTTCCCCGAGATTATGGGGGCCGTGAGGATAACAGCACAGAGGCGGGGGAGGATGAGCAACTATCTGACCAAAGAGAGAAAAGAGAGGGGAGTCGTGTCGCATCCCTCAACACGTTCCCACTAATGTTTTGGCTAGCCCTGCTGAGTCGTCTCTGTCATTACTTATCACCTGACCGTAAATCCTCCAGCAGCTTTCCGGAGAGACGGAAAAGCACCAGAGAGTTGAGTCTGTCTGCGGGACGGGGGCTACCTTCCCCAAATATTCGCATAAACCGACAAAAAGAATGGGTTGAATTTGGGTTTTGGCAGCTCTTCACAGGGGCCTCCTCTTTTTCTGCGGGTCATGCTCAGACTTGGCAAAAGTAGGAGTGTTATTGGACTTTATGTTTTGTTGCGTGTTTCCTGCCAAGTTGAATTTCAGCTTTGGGAGCTCAAATAAAGCCCAGGGTCCTCGCTTTTTGCGTCGGATAGCAAAGGGCTCGAAGCGTGGACGAACAGGAGAAGCCCCCCGACGTGTCTGAGGTCCGGGAGGACAGCTTAATGAGGATGAGGAGTGATGGCACCTGGCAACAATACGCTCCCTGACACTGAAGCTCCGCTCGAAAAAAAAACGAGCCTCTGTGTTCTATTATCCTCTTATGTATTTTTATCACTGTAACAAAAGTCACCTGTCTGGTTGAGTTTGAAATTGTTTAAGCGCCCTAAGAGGACAAAGGTGAATAAAAGAGACACTTTTACTGGGATTTCCTGCACGGTTCTCGTCTTAATCACATGCATGCACGATTGTGTGTGTGTGTGTGTGTTCGTGTGTAAAGCACCGTTGTGCCTTAGTATTTCATATGTGGTTCCATTTCTGCAAGCCGTTCAAACGTTAAGAAACAAAAAACTTTGGTATCTATGTTTAAAGGGCTCTGCAACAAAAAAATGCAATGTGAAAATTCTCGTTGGGGTCCTGATTCTTACTGGTAGCTGTTATTTGGCCACATGTTGGAGGCGGCGATAGGTTGCAATAGGAAAGTGACATTGACACAGTTGCTGGGGCTTTAAATGGATACGAATTGCAGACATGAAGGGTCTGGATCAATCCCTGAGAGAAAGATCCATCACTTTAAAGAGCCACTAACTTAAGATCATCAGAAATTAAAAAGCTGCTTTCAAGAACGGGGCTGCCTGACAGCGACGACTCACACAATTATGAACCAAAACGGAACTGGAGTTCATAAACCCAGAACAAAGAAGCTTGCGGGCACTAAAATGCACTCTGACATGGACCTTCAAGATAATTCTCGGATGGTTTGTATAAGCACAAGCTGACAATTTCCTAAGGTTGTAATGAAAAAGTCTGTGACACCTTTTGTTTAAAAAACACAGAAAGGCAAATATTTCCAACCCTTAAGGAGTCAACCACTCCACCCCTCTCCTCCGAAAAGTCTTTAGAGATTATCAAGTAACCCAGTAAGCTTGGCAGTGCAATATTACTACGTGTCCTGAGATAGCCTGACGCATGCACTATCACACACACACACTCAGCATGATGTAAGTCATGTTTTCAAATGATCCAGATTGATGCCAAACCACTACAAGAACGCGATGGTCAGCTGTCCCCTTAATGCCGAGGTAAGAAAATCACGAGACATTCTTCATTGTATCAGCTCCCACAGATTTGAGTTTTTGGTGTTGTTTTTTCTCTTCTTTGTTTTTATATCTGCTGATATCTATATAGCGGCTAAATTCAAGCAAAAGAGTTTCCACTCCCTGCTATCTCAGTACAATAAATACAGAAAGATTTCAACTCCAAGTTGGAAGAAATAGAAGTGGAGAGGTTGGACGTTTTTAATCTGAGCATGACGTTTGATGTACAAATCCACTCCAAATCTGAATGTCGCTCTGAATTAAGTAGCTTTAGAGCTAGCGGTTCCAAGAAAAAGTGGAAGGGGTTATAATTTTTCTTATGAATGATGAGAAATACCCAAATACATCCTATTACGCACCAAAGTTATTAACATATATGGGCACCAAAGTTATCAGCACATTATATATATATATGTAGATGTGTGTGTGTGTAATATAAATATATGATTAGAGATAGATAGATAGATAGATAGATAGATAGATAGATAGATAGATAGATAGATAGATAGATAGATAGATAGATAGATAGATAGATAGATAGATAGATAGATACTCTCATGATTGTTCTTCTCTCAGTTATCTGGTGAGAAGAACGATGGCTTAATAATAACATTTGAACCGTCTTGAGTGTGTGTGTGTGTGTGTGTGTGTGTGTGTGTGTGTGTGTGTGTGTGTGTGTGTGTGTGTGTGTGTTTTATGTTCAGATACAAAACTTTCTGACTCGAGCCCCACAGCCCGGTGCAAAGCATTCAACCTTTTTGCTGTTTTTCAGCGTCAAAGCCTTTTAGTCGCCCAAGAACTTGCTGTCTGTTTCCATGGAGATGTGGCTGTGGTGAAAATGTCCATCACTGCTGAAAGGGAGACCCAGAATACCCAACACACCCTACCCAGTTGTATTAAAATTCCTCTGCATGGCACTCTACTGGGCACACGCATTCCACATTTCCCCCGGCCATTGGAGGGGGAAGGCTACCTGTTGCTCGGCAACGCCGGCCAAAACACAGGGGTCAGACAAGCGTGTCCGTGCCATTCCTGACATGACAGCGGTTGGCCGTAAACCGGGGCTGGCGTGGTAATGATACTCCTGCGCAGTGGGCGGGGCGGGCGCCCGGCTCTGCGGACGCTGGTCGGGGCCCAGTCTGGCCCGCACTCACAAACGGGGAGGCAACACAGGAAACCGGGGCTTCCAGTAAAAACATGTAATTAGAAACACATTGACTGGGAGTCTCTGGCATGATACACCCGGAAAAGGGAGCAGAGAGACACACGCATTGCGGGGACGCATGCAGGGTTTAAAAAACGGAGTGACTGAGGGGAAGAACAATAACAGCGGGGTGACTGGAAGAGTTCCACGATTTAAATCAAAATGCATGGAAATGGAAGGCTACAGGCAACACACACACAGATACAGACATTATCTGAAGAAAAAGCCCGGTTATAATCAGAAGCAGGGACGTATCAACGCTTCTCCACGCTGTCAGTCACTCCGGTTTTGACATGTGGCAGACGATGATACTCCACTGTTGCAATTCTCTGCTTACCCCTGCTGTTTACAAGACGCAATATAAATGCCAGTGTGTCGGGGAGTGCGTCAGTAATGGCAGGAGGCCTCACCACTAAAGAGCAGGCAGCTGGTGGGGCAGGCTCGGCGGGCAGCGCGGGCCTCGGCGGGGTCCGGACGGCCGGCTCAGGCCGCGCCCTGCGCCTCCGTGCGGTCAACCGAGCTCCGGGGGGGGGGGGGGGCAGGTTAACCCGGCCGCCTGTCATGTCTGAAAGGCTGCAAATCACCGTCCCGGAGAAGCCCTGACAGAGTCCCGGGGGGACATCCGAACACTCAAAAAGGAGTTAACGGTCGAACAAACAGGCACACCATCGGAAAAAAAATGAAAAGGAAGACATACTGTACTAGTTATGTTTTTTGGAGGAAGCCAAAAACCACACGTGGCAAGATTTAAGGGAGTTTGAACGGCAGCCTGTGTGAAGAGAACAAGTCGCCGCCCTCCCACTTCAGTCCGCCGCTCGCAAGATTCTCACAGAGTTCAATCGGGAGATACCGAAGAGCCTCTGCAGGGGACGGACGTGAGAAGAAGTCCTGGGATCCGCAGAGAGAAACCATCAGAGGCACTCTTTGGTGTGTGGCTTTACAGATCAGGCGAGTGGTGCCTGTGGTCTCAGAGAGAGGGGAGAAAAAAGCCTTAATTATCCTTCGTTCCCATCACACTGCCAGCCTAAGAATAGGGTTAGATTAACAAAAAGAGCTGAATGCTTTTAATCAAGTCTTAAAGCCATTTTTTTTCTCCCCTCGTACCCCGTTCTCCAAGGTCAACAGTTCACAAACACGTAATTAGTGGAGGAAGTGTGGATGTTTGCTAAAGGGATGGGGTTGGTTTTTTATGCATTTCAAAATACAAACGTGTGAAGTGACAATTCACAGTTCCCAGATGAAGAAAGAGCAGCAGGGAGATGGGGATTCATGGGGCAAAGGACGGGGCACACAAATTCAAATGGACAGAGAAAAAAATGCAGAAAGACAGCTGTAACAAAATTCTGTATTAAACAGCGATTGATATAAAACAACATAAACACTTTGTGTAAAGTACAACAAACAGGTCCTTTCATAGGAAAACACTCAACCATTTCTTTCTGAAAGTAAACAGAGTCAACACTTTGGGTTTTTTTGCGATCCATAGTTTGGGACATACTTCTCCATTAACGTGACAAGGAAGCAGAAACATCCCTGGAGCCCCATTGGTTTCAGTACAGTAAGTTATGGGAAAAGTTTTCATAACCGAAGCCGTTCATCTTGTGCTAATGATGGAGGTCCAGCAGTTACATCAACAAATCACACAGAAAACAGGCTAAAGCTGTATGAAATTTGGATCTAATTAAACTACCTAAGTCCTAAGTGGATCTAGAAAAAGGCTGCATGGAAGACAAACGACGGCACGTTTATGTTCTCTCCGAAAACGGTGTAAACAACAGCTGAAACTTGTTAACCGTTTCAGATGAAGTGGCCGGTAGCCATTTTCAGAGCCCGCTCGTCCATCCGCACCTCGACAACACTGCTGGGCTGCACGTATGGCCTGCTCCTTCAATAATTTAACACAACTACAGATGCCTAAACGTGTGAACACGTGGAAACGCAAACAAAGCAGAACTAACGATAAAAAAAAGTACCCTGAAAGTTTTTTTTGTTTTTTTTTTTGGTCATGGGTTTACGTCATCGTTTGACAGCAAACCTGGCAACCTGGTTGCGGCCAACCAGGTGAAGCTGTGGCGGCGTGAAGAAGACGCAAACGTCTCTATGAGAGCGACACGGCGGCTCCAGATGCAGACCTGGCGTTCAGATATCAAAAACAATGACAGGACGACAAAAAACAAAAACAAATGCAGAGTCCATATGGTCCAATTTCCAACTGCTGACTCTAACGTTCCCGCATACTCTACATGCGTCTATGGTTAAGGGCAACATTTTTTGCTATCTGTCCATCTGTGGAGGCAGCACACGTGTACTTTACTGGTACGCGTAGGAGGGGGCTGAACTTTATCCGAGCGATCTCGTTTGCGCTCCCGTAATGGGCTCTAGCTCTCCGTCTCCCCGTGGACATTCTCCATATGTACTTTGAGGTAGTCGTTCCTGGTGAACTTCTTATGGCACAGCTGGCACTCTGCCATGGGACGGTTGGGGTTGTGCGTCAGCTTGTGTCTGCTGAGCATCTTCTTCAAGCTGAACGACAGGTCGCACACCTTTAAAAAAAACACAACACACACCGGGTCATTTCAGTCCTAGTCCAGCCCTGTAGGCGCTTTCTTTACGTCTCATCACTACTGACTACTTCTGCTGTGACTGAGAGTGATTTGTTAGTGAGACGCGCTCAGTTTTTTTCGTCTTCTGTATATATAGACACTTTCTTTCTCAAGCAGAAGTGGGAGGGATTGCACGCAACTTTAACATCCATCCTAAATGAGTCATTTTATGCTGTACTAGTGACTCCTCGCCCCTCCATCAATCAGGATAATCCACCATTGGCTGGCGCTCAGCTTTGACATAAAGCTTTGGAGGATCACAGCGTGCGTCCTCCTTGCCTCCATCTGCGAAGAACATTCAGAAAAACTCTCCGAGGCAGCGTGCACGTGTGTGCGTGCGGCCTAAAGCTCCGGCTACGACAGAGAGCTGAACATCAAGCGCTCCCCTGGTGACGTCTTCATTTATCTCAAACCGTGTTGTTGCGGTGTACGTATCGGTTTAGGCGTCTGTAAAACCATTTCGATAGCGCGGCGTGAGCAGCACTTGAGGGGATGGCCTTGGCTTCTCGGTGCGACCCAGATGTCGCCGGGGGCCGCGGCAATATTTTAATGCTGTTATTGGACGGACGATGCATCGCGGCTGCTTCTACGGCTCATCTGGAAAATGTTCCTTTTCGCCTGACTCAAAACAAACCCCCAGAACAGACTCCATATGTTATTCTTATTATCTCTATGAGCTTACGCTCACACTAATAAGATAAATCTTCTCCAAAGTGGATAAAATGGAAGAAAAAATACTGAGTAAGGCGAGAGACACCTTCTGGTGACACTTCACTGACAATGAATAGGGCGTTATAAGGAGGACATAAACAGCATCAAGAAGAATTTTAAACTAAGAATTATTCTACTATTCATACATTTTCTATAGACACTGTATCTTTACATTTTCTCCTGAAAAGAGCAAACACAAACTTAAATTAGATAAACAAAAAACTGAAAAGTCAGGAGGATAATTCAAACTGTTGAATTTGAAAAAAAAAAAAAAACTCCTGCTCGAGCAGCCAAATAACACAAATCTAAATTTACTTGTAGCTACCATGACGGAGAGTGCTGAGGTTATTCAAAGTAGCTCTCAAATATAAAATCTTTCACATTTCATGATGTGAAATTGTCTATAAGAACAACTATAGGGGGAAAAACATGAATCAGACATGTTTCCATGAAAAGGTTTTAGGTCAAAGAATGGGCATGGAAAAGAATATCTGGGATATGGTATCATACCAGTGAAAATGTTGCTCAGTCATGTGATTTATTTGCCGTCTCAAAGCTAAGGAACTTTCTTTTTTTTTTAGCCTGTGTTTGTTTACAGGCTGCTGAACTGGAGCCACTCAAAGCATGCAGGTTTGGCTACTTCCAGCTTCATTTGTGCAAAATTGCCACCAATAAGAGGGGAAATGTCGGTAAAACGCAAACCTACAAAAAGGGAAGTTAATCCAGGAGATTTAGGAAACTATTTTTTTCTTGAAGATTTCAAAGTAGACCCCTAAATTTATTCATGATGAACATCAGATAATGATGTCCGTGGAAAATGTTAGTCACACTGAATATAAAAAACATGTGTGGGTCTGTTACGGCTCCAAGAAACTTGCATACATAACTCTCTTAGCAACCAAATCTGAACGGATGGAATGGATGGACAGGATACCTGTTCAAATGACCTCACATACTATCCCCATTCTATCCTGACTGCAGTATAACATTAGCAGCTAATCTGAATTGTGACTCATGTCCTATTATTGTCTGCACAGAATTTTAGGGACTGTTGTTTTTTTGTTGCTATGATTTGATCCATCCCAATAAAAAAGCCCAATGATTTTATTTAATTGAATTTGCTTTCAATTAAAGTGCCTTTCATAGAGGCAGCTGTGGAGCTTAAATATAAAACAAAAATAACATTTTTAAAAATCTGTTTCCAATTTTCACAAATGGTGGCGACGCTGTAAAAAGTTTGTTTCAAACGCTGTGAGGAAATTCTGCCGCCTGTTCCCTCCTCCCGTCCCTGAGAATAATTATTAGTCCTGCCGTATCATAAGCAGTGGGTAATTCGGGCCTCTGATCCTCTCAATGTGTTTACGCGAGATCAAGCCACTCTGCCCCTCCGGAGAAGAGAGATCCCTATCTCTGACTGAGCTCCACATCTGGCCCTGCGCCGGCGCGCTGTCCCATTTACGCACGGCCCGGGAGAGGACGGCGTCTGGTTTTTTTGGGGAGGTGGAGCGGACGATGGACGGGGACTCACGTCGCACTGGAAAGGCTTCTCCCCCGTGTGCGTCCTCATGTGCTCGTCCAGTCCCCGTTTCTGGCTGAAGGCCTTGTTGCACTCGCTGCATTTATATGGCTTCTCCTGCAGCGAAACACACACACACACACACACACACAGCATCTCATCTGGCCATGTGCAGCAAGAAGAACTCCTATACAAGATCATACCCCCCTACCCCCACAATTTCAATCACATATGGACAAAACCTGGATGGGAAAAAAAAAAAGAAGCTGTAAATGACACACGTGTTCGTGCGAGCACGCTGAGAAAAAACAAACAGGCGGGCAGAGAACAGAGGGGAAGACGAGGGGATGCGGAAGTTTCCCCGCAGCACGCACTCATTCACTTTCACACGTGCGTGCCCTCCGACTTAACACCGCTGTTAGCGTTTTTCTGAAGATGTGTAATGAAAGGCTGCTCGGCTCCAGCGGCGGGGAGGAAACGGCCGGCGTCGGGGCCATCAAAAACACTGGGATTCCTAAAAAGAGTAAAAGAAAACACGGGGCCGACGATCCTTTTGAACGCGTATCAGCGCGCTGACACTGTGGGGCTGTAGAATATCAATCCTCTGTCTCCACACCTCATCAGTTTACCAAAGAACATTTCCTCTGTGCCGTTTAGAGAGGCCTGTCCCAGAGCCAATCAAAGCTGCTATCTCTCTGCGGGGTGTGTTTTCACGAAAACCTCCAAGCGTGCGTGTTTCTGTGCGTGCGTGTTTCTGTGTGTGTGTGTGTGTGTGTGTACAGTAAGTATGATGGAGAGGGTGAACAGTAGGCGTGTGCTCCTTCATCTGAGGGGAAACAGTGCTGACACCTGAAAGACTGGAGGAGAAATGCGAAGGAGATAGCAAAGGGGTCGGTTCCCAGTGGCACTCTTTGGGAAGCTGTTTTTGACAAGTCTGGCTGATAGCGGAGGTTCTACCCATTTTAGGCTTAGTTGTCATGGGAACAGGGTGAATGCAGGAAGTAAGGGTCCTGGGAAAGGCGCTATCGTGTGGGCTGGGCAAGGAGTGCCCAGTGACACAAGATACAAAAGGAGGTAAAGATCAGGTTCACTGCTTGTGTGCCTGTGAGGGGCTTTAAGGATGCAACTGTTTGTGCTCTTGTGACAAAATAAAGGGGGACAATGGAAATAAAGCCCTCTATGTGTGTGTGAGAGAGGGACAGAGAGACAGACAGAGAAAGAAAGAGAGAGAGAGAGAGAGAGAGAAAGCCAGCCCACAGAAACAGATCCAGTACTGATCAGTGTAATGCAAATTTCAACTTAAACCCCTAAGCCTTGACCGGGATCATCTTTTTCGATTAAGAAAAAAACACAAAGACAAGAAAAAAACAAAAAAAAACAGCGAATGGTTAAAGTCCCAAAGCAAAGATGGACTTGGGTGATGGGCAATACCCACAATGCATCACTGTGACCCCCAGTGACATCGAACATCTGTACCTGGGGACCTTCACCCCGTTCCCCCTCTGACCCATGACCCGACCTTTCCTCTGAGTCTGACCGCTCTGCACAAAGAGCACACAGAGAAATGTGAGGACGGAGTCCTGTCCACTCACTCGGGCACAGAAGACTCAGATCGTGTGACACCTTAAATATGCAGCTATTTGTAAAGCAACACACCAGCAGGAAGCTGCTAAGAGCCTTCAGGTAGAACCCGCCAAACAGGAATCTAAAATGACAAGCTGGTAAAATGACCCCAAGTGGTCGATTTCATCCAGAACTTCTAATACAGCGACGGCCACCTTTTTTATTTTGGGAAAAAATGTATAGTTTGCATTAACATCGGTGAGAGCGAGACAAAGAAAATGGACTCTTACACTTCCTGTCAATGAATCCCCAATTTACTGTTTATGGCCAAATTTCAGTAACATAGTCTTACAATTATTTCAACAAATGGCAGCTGGATGTTTTCTGGTAATTGTGCTTGCAATTTGTTGTCTACACCAATAGCACGTAGACCTTAATGGTCACAGACTTTTTTTTCCCCCAGGAGCAAAACGATTACCTCAGGATCTATTCAATTTCTTTTCTGGTCTAAGGTTCAAGGTAAATTAGACAAATTAGATTTGCTGAAGTGTGTCAGGCTATCCCCTCAGTGCTTGCCGTAGTTTCAGGTCGACAGCGCCCAGAGATCTGCTTCATTATTAATGCAAAACCTGTCTGTTGTAAATAGATTTACAACCATTTCATTGTTTCTATTTGTGTGTTATAATAGATCTGGCTGTCTTCTGCCCAGCAGTATAACGCAAATAAGTCCTCATCAGCTCCCCTTGCATAAAATCTGTTAATGTGACACATTTCTTCAGGGTTTAAGGTGTTTTTATTTGTACCTCAGAGGATAACTGCTGCAAACCCATCACAGATTAATGTCCCATTGCTCTGAATGAACGGCTTTATTGTCACAGACTGAGTGCCGTCTCCTCATTCCTTCAGGAGGACCCATGGTGAATGCGAGTCTGACACTTTTACTCTGCTAATTATTCCTGTGGTACAACTTAAAATGAGATTTTAGGACCTACCACAGTTTTCAAAACATCAAACAGAAGAGTGGAAACAAATAGATGGGAATACACAAACAATTAGAGGAGTTCGGCTCTGTAAACCTCACCAAAAAACTCTTAGAATGTCTTAAAATGTATTAATTCACTACCAGGGCTCTTTTTGAGGCTAACATTTCTCCTTAAGAATTCCTTTTATCTCAAACCAACGGGGCTGAGGAAACAACCTAATTACTAAAAAGTTCTCAAAGCACCAATGCAGCTTCAGTGAACACCAAAAAACTCAGAAATGATATCCAGATGCAACTAAGCCTGCTGAAAAGTGTGGACGAACGATCCTTACCAGCATACTGACTTCCATCCAGTCACTGCTACATTAGCACAATTTGCATTTCCTAGGTGATTAAACTAGGAACCGGACATAAAAAATATTACACGGACATCTCCAAAGCTGTTCCCCTGGATGATTTACGGAATGCAATGTATTGGTGAAAATGGCTGCAGGATATTCATGCCAAGTTGCAGATATTAGCAAGCT
The DNA here is from genome assembly GCA_907169785.1 of Menidia menidia. Lineage (NCBI taxonomy): Eukaryota > Metazoa > Chordata > Actinopteri > Atheriniformes > Atherinopsidae > Menidia > Menidia menidia. The sequence continues at coordinate 5,653,889 of CAJRST010000002.1, forward strand.
AGCTCATGACTAAGGTTTTACTTTGCTAACCCATTGTAGACTGGGACAACTGACTAGTGAAATCAGTTTATCTAGAAATGTTATCTTTTCCTCTGGACCATCATGGAGAGATACATCTACCAAGTTGTTTGAGGCTTGAAAAACAAATTGTTTTTCAAAAGAATTTTGGATTTCTAAAGCAAGTTCTCAACTTTCTTAAGTTTCGTTCCCAGGAAGAAAAGGCCAAAGATGTATATGTACTCACAGAGCGCATGAAACTATTTATTTATTGGTTTATCTTTAGGTTCATGCATTCTAGGGGATGCTTTTCGTTTTCTGGTGTAAACACAGAAATCTTGCATCATGTCTTTGTTAACGGTGGGCTGAAGCCACTTTGACCGAATGACATGATTTTTTTCCCTCACAAATGACTTCATCCGGCTCTGCTGTTTATCACTGTTCGGCCTGTATTTTGGCGCAGCGTGAGCAGAGGCAGATCTGGGAACAGTCGGAGCGCAGCATCAGACAGTTCAATCAGCGGCGCGCCAGCAGACTATTATACCTGTCTGCTTCAGCACAGGGGCTGGAACCTGGGCACCTTTCACTATCCACACAAAGGAAACAGCCCTAACAGCGGGGCTCTGAACTCTGGACAGCTTTAAAAGAGAACAGATCGTTTTAATGAACTATGCTGACAGGCCCTCACTGTTACACTCCAAGCCGATGATGGAATTTGGTGATAAAAGCAGGAATGACACGGAGACCCCGAAAAGTCAGATGATTTGAAAAATATTTCCTTGCCTTTCTTTTCTCTTTTGCCTGAGCATTGCTTCGCTTTTGCATTTATTTACATGTTCACCAAAAGGTTTTGGATTTGAATTTGCTGCTTCCTCCCGTGAGTGAATGAACGAGGGCAAAACAGCCCAAGTTAATCTCATTTTAGTTCCACCTATAATCGATATCTTTTCTGTGAATGGACTGGAATGGAAAGAAATATCTTAGAATTACAGACATTACCTCGACATAAATGTGAATGAAGTGGCACATAACAGAGACAGAAGTCTTTTTTTTCTCTAAAGGTGAGGTGTGTGAGCTTTTTTTTGTCCTTTTAATTAAATTGTTTCACGTCCACAAATATTAGAGTTCAGCCCTGATTCTGCTATTTCTTTTTTGAAAAAAAGAAGGTTTTATTCTTAAAATGCTGACATTTTTCCCCAGCTTTTTCTGTAGGACAAAACTTCCAAATGTGACCAATTTGAGCCATTCGTGATGAATCAGGATGGCGGTTGATGCCAACAGGTCCACGGAGGATCAGAGAAATGCAATTTCAATTGTACAAGGCATATCTTTTGTGTCGTCAGATAACGCGCGGCTGTTAAGAAAGAACTTGTAAATCAGACTGCAATGCGCCGACAATCTGAGCAAAGAGAAAGAGAAAACATACCCGGGTGTGAGTCCGGATGTGCATCTTCAGGCCGTCGTTCTTGCTGAATGCTTTATCACAGTAAGGACACTGGTATGGACGCTCACCTGGGGAAATAAAATCAATAAAATGATTAGCGTGTACAAAATATATCAATAAAAAACTTAAACTGCAACACAGAATTGTATTTTTCATTATTTTGAACGTCGCATTTAAGTCTTATAGAGAAAACAGAAATATATGAAAATTCCATCAATCCCATTCAGAAGCTCTTAAAACATTTATAAAATGATATCAGATGTATAAAAATCCACAGTCTGCAGCCTCAGTCGCTTCCTGTAAAAGATATTCCTGATGTGATCAAACAGAACTTGGACCTGGCGTCTGGCTGAGCGTGTATCAGTCACTCAGAGACCCTCGTGTCCACTGCAGAGGTCAGGCCTGCACCGGCTGTCCTCGGTGGGCTGTGTCTCTGCGTATGGACTGGCTAACGGCGCGTTGGGAGCGGCCTCGCCTCTCCCGACTGGATCAAAAACGATCCGGCCAAAGTTTTGCAGATGCTATCTGCTCGCACACGGCTCAGGACAAAGAGAAAGTGACAGGCTGCCAGTCAAAGGCTCCGCTGACACATGGATCTGTTTACCGTGCTCTGATCCTCAGACCAGATAAGAGCCCCTCAGTTGATTACTAATCTGCAAAAAGAGGCTGAGGCAACCGAAAGATTGCACAGAAATGAAGACATTTTTGGCAGGTAAATTCAAGGAAAAAAGCTGACCCCAGTAAAAAAAAAAAATTCAGGGCTTAATAATTACTTCATTTTGCTCTATACTCTAAAGATTAGTTGGATTTCTGTGTTCAGGACATTAAAAATACACCAGGGACTTATACTGATCTATATTTTCAATAGCATCTGGCATTGTGGGGGACAGTTACTCTTTGCAGAGATCATCCACATGCTTGTAGGTAAGCCCCATGCCGTTTGACCAAAACAGCTCCAAAAATAGAAACCCTAAAGCTACGCACTGTTTTGTCATTCCTTAAGTGCAACAATCTAATCTCTGATCCTCTTTACAGTAACATAATCTGTCTTCAGTGACTAAGTGTTGAACAGCTAAGCAAGTAATTTTATTGGTGGGGGAGATGTGTCGCCCCTTTAAGTAACAAGGTTAATTAGCTGTGTTTCCTTGGGATTCTCCATGCGAAGATGCTCATTAGAGCAGAAAAGCCACCAAGGGAGCACTAGAAGAGTAATATTATCTCATCCCCATAAACACTGTTGCATTGGATGAACGTATCTCTTCTGGTTTTCACATCAAGTGCAAGTCCAGTTAAACAGCCGGCATATGAAACCCTGTTCAATGGCCATTTTTTTGATAATTTTATTCGAAGGTTAGCTTTCAAAACTTAACGGTCATAAGCTTTGTATTTATGTCCCACGACGACTGCGTCTGTCAACAGAAAAGCAACAACAGCTGTCGTGTAGCAGATATATACAAGTCGGGGTCTAAACCAACCATAAACCCCCCCACAAGAGGGCTTCCGAGGCGCAC
>CAJRST010000002.1:5656850-5717875 GCA_907169785.1 Menidia menidia
CAGCGTGCGGAGGTACTCTGCGGCTTGGATCACGTCCCTTCCAGGAGCTGGCTATTGTCAGCTAATACCCAACGCGGAGAGAGAGCCACACCCTGCCGCACCGAGGCCGCACACCGACCCGCCTACTTAACCTACACACTCTTCTGCTCCGAACATGTGCGGCTCATCTGGAAAACGCTGGCAGAAAAAAAGACGGCACTCAATATTCTGGAGGTGGGCCACATCGCGGATGTAGCCGCTCGGGAGTGCAAATAACCAACCCTTTAATGACGGGTTTAAAAATCACGGCGCTTATTTTGCTGGATGGGATAAAAAAAAAAAAAAGAACAAGTCAAATAAACAAATGCTACTTGAAGACTGCAGTTGTAACATTCCTTCATCACGGCTCTCTGTTCCGCGTGCGAGTGTCTGTTCTGCTGAGTGTGTACTGTAACCAGAAACCCCCCACTTATTCCCCAGATTGAGCCAGATTGTTTGGGGATTATGAGGGGTGGCTGCAGCTCTGAGCCGGGGCTTTATGTGTGTGGAGATGGTAACTGATTTAGCATGTGCTGAAACAGTACACCATCTCTTTGACCCCGGGTGTCTCCCCCCCCCGCCCCCCCGCTGCGGCCCTCGCACTCCCGGGTCTGCTAATCGATCCGTTTGGCACCCCGTGTGTGGTGTCTGTGTGTGCGCGGCCGGGCCGTGTGTCTGGTTAGCAGATGGCCGGGCCTCTGTCGTTTTGCCGTTCCGGTTACGGACGACTCTTTGTAGCCCCGGGGCCTTCGGCCTGAAAGACATTAGCGCTGTCCGTCAGGAATTAATTCCCCGGCTTCCTCCGGCCCGGGCAGACAGTGGCCCTTCCACTGTCCTCCTCCCCACCCTGTGCCACATGCCAACGGGGGCTGGGGGGGTGTTTGGAGGTAACGCGATATCAGCGTGCCAAAGATGATAAGACGCTGCCTTTGATGAGCCCCCAGAACGCCCGACAACTTTTACACTTGACCTTTCCATTACGGCTTAGGTCGCCGATGATTTCTGCCACTTCCTCAAACGATTCGTCTTAAGTCGCCCGCGCGTCCCACAAGTCCGTGCCCAGGCCCCGCCACACATGCTGCGCATGGGAACCTGACATATCTCACGACCCAAACCCCCCCCCCCCCCCAACTTATAAATCACGCATCCCCGAAGCAGTTAAAGCTGCGGCGGCCGTGGGGCTCTCATTCATCAAAGAAAACAGACAATAATTCAGTACACGGCGATTTTGCTTTACAAGATTGTAACCATGACCACAGCTAAGACAAACAAAGTCATCTGTACGTAAATAGGTTCAGTGATTCCAGAGTCCTGCCAGATGTCAGTCTGGGGGCAGCTGTTTATGTCCCCGGCTCACAAAAAGCTGCAACATAGCTTTGGGGGGAAAAAAAAGAAGAAAAAAAAAATATATATATATATATATATGTTCTTCCATACAGTCCCAGCAATGTGGATGGAACAAGTGAAAAATAAATAAATAATAGAATAAAAATACTAATTTCATGTTGTTCTTTCGTTACCTCTTTCCTCATTAAGACACCGATATTTGGACAGAGAGCAGAGTCCCTTTCATCCCGTGCCACAAAACAGTTCAACATAAAACGCGCACTGTGTATTCCTTTTCTGCCAGGGCCATTTATATAATTACACAAACATTTCAAAATGCACATGGCAGTGATTAACTGATGGTAAAGAGCTACATGTAATACATAAGCGCCACACCAGTCTGTGGTTTGTTGAGGTCCCTATCAGAGCAAATGTCAGTGAGCAACGCCTCGACGAAGGCCTGAAGAAAAGCAGACTCTGGGATTTCCCCAGCGCGCATATAATCTGCTGCAAACAACCTGTTAATAACCGAATATAGGGGGGGGTAGAATAATCATATTCTGGTTCCCTGAGCCAGCGACAATTCTGCTCTTTGACCTCATCTCTGGTGCAAACTGTACATGGTGGATGCTATAAATGCGATGCTTACAGGAAGTAGCACATGGCTTTGTTCAGAGCTTTGTGAAAAGAACAGAAAAACTGCAGCAGCAGGAAAGGTTTCGGTGGTCCTCCTTTCTTGCCATTTCTTCTTGAAGGACATCCCAACGGTCTTCTTAGGGGTTTCGGCTTCCTGTTGTTTCATTTTCTGTCAAGCCGATTCCACACCGCTTCAGTAAAGCTGAGGTCTGAGCTCCTGGAAGGATTCATCCCTCCATAAGAGCTTTTGTTACGGATTTTCTGAGAGCTTCCTGTGTAATTTAGTACACCTCAGCCTTTTTTTTCCTCCCAGTTTGCCCACTTTCAGAACAGCCTCTTGACTACCAGCATTCCATGGAAAACATTTATGATGAAGCTGCCAACAACGGTAAGTAGGTGCAACAAAAAGTTAACATGCATGCATCTGTCTCTTTAGACCAATTTTGAGCCAACTTGTCCATTCTTTTAAGTTTTGTCTTGGGTTTTTTTCACGTTTGCTGATATATGCTCATGTTTTCAGCTGAATCTCTTTGGGGATAACTTCATTTGCTCCAAAAATACTGTTTTATGCCATCTTTTTTTAAAATAATCAAACTAAAGAACAAATCACATATATTCTGTTATTCAACAAGTGCCAAAAGATACGATTAAAAAAAGTTTCATTAGCTATGTTGTGTGTTGTGTGTAGAGTCCTGGTTAAAGTCCTGAGTTGAGCACCTTGCCCAAGACAACCTGAGTAGTTTGAGAAGGAAAAAAGAAAGTCTGGATCTTCTGAAGCATAATACCAACAAATGAGTGGTCTCTCGACACTTTTTCACATTTTTGACCAAGGACAGTTGAAGTACAAGCTGGATTTTCCTTCCCTCCGCCATGCATCCGTGACTAACCAAAGCTGGAAACAGCTGGAAAAATGACAATCCCCATAAAGGGTTCCATCAAATTGACTCATTCACATAAAAAAAAAATTCTCTCACTGATGTTATTTTCTTTGAGATCATATGACATGACAAATTTCTTTACATAATCAGTCTATGAACCACCCTCTGATGTAGCTGCTATGTAAAACCGAGAGCATTCACTACAGATTACCGTCACTGTATGTACTGTACGGCTTTTTTTTACTGTATCCCTGAGGCTGACAGTGGATTTGACACTGTGCTATTGCAAATATCTGTTTTGTACAGTTTTGGGAGAAAAAACAGGGCTTTTTTAAATGTTATTTATGTTGAGGATTACTGCGTACAGACAGCAAAATCCGTAAGCTTACGACAAGGGTTTCTTTTTGGTCGACTGAACACGTGTAAGCAACTGCAAACCCGCTGGCCTCGTTGAAAGTTTGAAGAAAAAAAAACGGCTCAAACGCTTAATTTTTCCAAGGCTTAGAATGCACACGCCAGTTTGTTGCAAAGCGGCCAGCAGGCTCACACCGACCAGCGCTGCCAGCATGAGATGTCCTATGATGTCAACGTGACAGGGAGTCGCTGGGTTTCTGTCAGCGTTTCCCCTCAGCACAGAATCCTTTCCCAGTACGCCGCGATGGTCGTTCGCCACATCGCGGTGCACACATGGTGGGAAAATCTGTTCTCACTGCGCTGTGATGTGGAGAAGGAGATATCTGCTGCGTCAAGAGGCAAAAAAAAAAAAAGAGAGAATAGTTTCGGAAACGATAGAGACATCCATCATGGCTGCGGAGTCCCACGAGCTCTGGGTCCAGCTTTGAAAGCTTCAGCTTTATGGGTTGTCTGTGATCTCACAAAGGCTGCCTCTGAGAACACGCCAGCCTTTGTGGCACTACATCTAATTTGTTTGAGCTCGACATGATGTTCTGACCAAATGAAACTGAAACCGAATCCAACTCAAATACACAGTACAAGCCCTTCCCTACGCTTTAATGCTGCCGCGTTGATTTTCTTTCAAATTTTTCTCTCTAAACTATTTCACACTTTGCCCCTTTTTTTTTTTCTCTACTCACCAGCTATGCTCATAAAGCTCTATAGTGTTTGGGGTAAGACGATAGGGGATGGAAATCTCCGGGGGATTCTTACAAAGCCCTCAGTATTTAGCAGGTAAATAATCAATGCTGACTTTTTTTCCTGTGAAGCAGGAAGACAAACAAGATCAAGCTTTCCTGCCTGCCATCCAGAGAAGCTGTCGGTTTCAAGGCCCCTCGGCCGGTATCCCTCTTTTTTTTAGGAGCGCGCAGACTAAGGAGCGAGCTGGCTTTCAGCCCGTGACATTAACGGAGCCGTTTTCACAACTAGCAAAGCGACGGGCAACATGAGCTGAAGCTACTCCGTCCGGGAGCAAGATGGCAGGGGTTGTCTTTTTTTTTCTCCTTTTCTTTTTGTCTTCTACTCTCTCTCATAGACAACAAACAAACAACAACAAAAAAATACCATAGAATGAGGAGACAGATTTACAGCCAGTCGGGGCCAGAGGTCGTCCGGCTGGATGCTTTCTTGAAGAGGGCTTTTATTTATTTGCTCCATTCTCTCTTTTAGGTATCCCTTCGGCTCCCACCCCTCCCCCAGCATTCCTCCCTTTTGTTTATTCCATATAAATACAATCAGACTGGCCTGTGGACCACACTGGTATACATTCTCTCTTTCTGTTGATTTGTCCCTCACACATACACATGTACGCAAACACACACACACACACACGGGGAGCCTGCACGCTCGCAAATACAAAGGGAGCTGTTGACAAAGCGTGGTGGGCTTGTTAACAGACCACCACTCGATACCCGCAAACATTTTGACACCCTGATCTCACGAGCAGCTGCGGGACATGTTTGACAGGTTTTCCAAAATTCTGCTGTAATCGTTTTTAATTTCTCAGAGACCCTCGTTAACACTTGGGCGGTCTGGTGACGAGCGGAAGGGGCTTCCGGCAGGTGAGTCCGTCACCACGAATGGAAAACAAATGAGAGAACCAGGACGACGAGAAGAACATCTGACAGGGCAGGGAGACAGAGAGGAGAAAAAGGAAGGACAGAGGCCAAAAAGTGCCTGTGTGGCTGTGCCAGGCCTCCACACCAGTCTGTCGGTGAGGAAACGCACAAGAATGTGCAGCTTTCCAGTTTAAGGCGGTTTAATGAACATCCAGCGATCTATTTCTGTGGTGCTGTGGCATTTTGTGACATTATAACATGGCTCCATCCATTGGTCATGCTTTGGTTTTCCTGCATAGAGGCGGAGGTGCATTTGCATGAAATTGGGACGAAAAAGTAGTCATGATGGCTTTTTGAACAAAATGACATACTCAGGTATGTCTGTCATGAGGAAACAGGCCTATAAGGTGCCTATAAGGATAATACAGCATTTTGTCGAATGCATCTTTTTGAGACCAGATGAAAGAGTTTGATCCATGTCATTTCAATTTATATGTGTGACCGAAGCAATAATAAAACTTAAGGGATAACAATGGCGCTCTTTTCTCAAGGCTGAATCCAGGTGTTTCTGGAAAGTTTGTGTCATGCTTTGTTTAAAATTCCTCTCTTCCACAGTCTCAGCCTCCACACAACAAATGAACCAAAAAAAAAAAAACTATATGACCAACCTTTTCTTCCGCTTGCATTTCCTTCATACGCAGTTTTGCTAACGACAGCTGGCACTGATATTGCGTGTTCAACGTTTTAAAGGCACGGCACGACCAAATGTGACAGTCAGACGGTATTTGAACGCATCAGACGAAAACCACAACAGTATTCCTCCACTGAATATCAAGTCCATAAATCTCAAACTTAACTCAAGCGTGGCTTTTCTGACTTTTTTCTTTGCTTTTTAACAACCAGTGATAAATACTGGAACTTAAATTAACAAAATTTTCTTTGCTTTAATTTCTTCTTGCTACTACTGGTATATATGGCCCTGCTTATAGTGTCCAATGGAAAGGATATGAGCAGCAGAAGGACTACGAGCACGTTTCTTGGATAAGCAAAAGAATTTTAGCTTCAAAATCCTGTGGTACAGTGAATGCAGCGTGATTTATGAGTTAGTCGTAACTAGACACAAATCCTTTAACAGAAATATTTCATATTCAGGTTTAAACACTTTATGGATACTTGCTGTTGACTGCAGCTACTGTCGGGTGAAGTTTGAAAAGGGCTGAATTGTCCGGAGTCACTGACCTGTGTGGCTGCGAATATGAACCCGTAGTGTGCCGTTGCTGGCAAACTTCTGTCCACAGTACGGGCAGATCTTCTCCTTTTCTCCTGTGTGTGTCTAGTGGACAGAAGAGGAAACAGAGATGGTGACGGAAGCGTCCGTGATGGACTGTGGCAGATCTTTTGGGGGGGTTAGAATATGTCACATATCCAAACACTGAAAGCAAAACTCAAATTTATTTATTTTTGAATATTGTATCCTCAAATAAAGATCCATCAGTTTTCCTTCCTTTGTTCTAAATCAACAGCATTGTAGTCTGTATTATGCACAAGCCAGAAAATAGAGATAATCATCAGCACTTTAGATCATAGAAGAAAAACAGGCGATGAAGATTTACCTGGGTCCAGAGCCCCAGGGTTCCTTAAGGTTAAGGTGCAAATATGCATTCATCACTTAATACCCCCCCCCCTCTTTTCCCCCACCTCCTTTCAGTTAAAATCTGACCACAGTGTTGAGCTCTACAAGGCCATGAGAGCTGCACATGCAGCTCGTCTCTTTCTTGCTGAAAAGTGGCCTCTGAGTTCCTCCCCTCAGCCTGCTGTTAATTCAGAAGATTTGCGAGTATGAAAAGCCAAAACTCGGAGCGACAGTCTCAACACTGCAACAATACAGGCACACCTCCTCTAAGCCCCCCCGTCTTTCCAAGCGTCGCCCCAAAGTGTCCCCTCCGACGCCTCGGTGTTTCGTTACAAAGCCCTCCTTCCACACTCGCTCGCACAGAAGCACACATCAACAGGCACTGCCCTACGCAGCCAGGCACCCAACAATGCACAAACAAATCCACTTATATGAACACATGTGTCCCAGATGGGACAGAGTAGAAGAAAGTAGCTGGCTGTTGTTTGTACAACCAAGAAAACATCCCTGGTGTTAAACGAACAGCCAGGGGGAAGACTTTGAGATCCAAAGCTTATACAATAGATATACAGACATATAACACATGTACACACAATACATATAACATACAAGCACACACACGCACAGACATATATATATATATATATACTCCTACATTTATGCTATATTTAGATGAGACATACAATAAAGTGCTTGCATATTGATGCTGACACACACATGCACTCCCTCACATAACATGGATTCAGACTCAATAAGGAGAAAACATGTACTGTAACACAAGAGTGCTCCTCAAATGACTCTGGCCCTTTCAGGCAGATATGAGCGGCATCGCTGTGGTGCCGTGGATTGCAAAGCCACAAGATGTCCATTTTTCCAAATCATTCTTTTTTTGTATGTTATAAAATTATATATGCGCAGCGTCTTGGTTTAGGTGCACATGTTTTAGAGCATGTAATCAAAACTGCTCAGATCTTAAAAATAAAGACAGAAAACAGATGCTGAAATGACAAAGGAGGGTATTCATTCACTTGATAATGATTTCTTTTTTTTTTTAAAGTGAGTCTTGCTGCATCTGTTTCTGCTCAGAGAGGAGTCTTACTTATTCGAGAAAAGAGCTCAACAATTAGTTCCCTCAGAATTTTCTGGACTTTATCATGCTCAAAAATGTGAGAATCACCAACTGAAGAATCAGTTTGAATTCTTTGTATTTGATTTTTGCAGAGAAAACTAACTTTTATGAGTTAACTAGACAGAATTAATCAGCAATCAAACTCATTATGAAAGCACTGAACATAAGTTAATTTGAACAAAATATAATGGATAAAAATAAATAACCAAAGTTAAATTTTATAAAAAGGCTTTTCGTTCACTGTTTACTTTTAAGAGAAAAAATGTTTTGCGCACATCTGTGGAATTTTTTTTTTTATCATTTAGGGAACCAAGTTTGGGCATAAAAAATGGTGTCCAAGTTCACTTTAAATTAGATTTCAATAACATTGTGGTCAGAAGGCAGGTAACTGCGGCGTGTAAACACAGCCAGCGAGTTGTCATCTCCTCGGTGATCTGACTTTGATCAGGGCCAGATCTCTCAGCGGGCTGCAGACACCGTCAGCGCTGAGACACTTCAGCGTGGCTACTTTCGTCCTACCGCTCTCAGACATTTTCTTTTGCAGCGTGCCAAGAAGCTGCTTGGTTTCAATCTTGATCTGCGGCCACGCTGGACGCCGTCAGATTTGGAGCTGGTAATCTGCAGAGAGATCTGCTTGGAGTCTTTGAAAACCCGCAGAGCTAATGGGCTAACTGCCATTTATAATCGATAAAGGAATTCATTTCATACGCTTCGACGGTCAAGATGGATGACCTTTGCTCGTTTGACAGAGACATATGTAGAGTTTGCCGCATCGCTTTAATGAGACAAGGAGTAAGACGAGATCCAAATCAATAGAAATATTATAGTAAAAGGGTAAAGTTGCTATTTGTCTGCCTGCCAACTTTTTTATTTATTTAGCTATTTCAACCTCTAAAAAAATGTCAGCCTTACGTTTCATAACTGGTTTTTCGAGCTTTTCACAACAACCCCAATTTTCTCTGAAGTCAATTACCGAGAGGCTGCAGACCGTAATCACCGTGTGTGATTGAGGCCGGCCGGCTGCCCCCGACACTTTTCATTCACCTTCTTGTGGCTTTTCAGGACGGACGGGGTGACGAAGGCCTTCTCGCAGAGGTCACACTTGTACTTCTTGTGGCCGTCGTGCACCACCTGGATGTGGACGTTGAGCGTGTCCTTCCTCTTGAAGGTGGCGTCACACTGGTCACACTTGAATGTCCTCTCACCTGCGGCAGAAGGCAGAGGATGGACTGTGGGAGCGGCCGCTCTCAGGGGGGCCATTGTTGTGCCTCTGAACACTCAGCCATCACGCACAGCAAGACGGGACCCAATTTCACCGGGGGCGATTGTGTGGGCAGAAAAACTACATAAGAGATATTTATTGCACCAGGCGGCCCCAACACAATAGTCTTTTAGAACGGTCCGGCTCTGCTTTAGTTGTCTCTAAGTGTGGAGAGAGGGGAAAAAACGAAACAAAAAGAAAAAAAGCCTAACTTTAATAATCATTCCACTGAACAGCGCAAATATGCCATTCAGACTGTCCGGGGCGGACACTCTTTCATCGGGGCACAATCTCAGAATGAAGCCTGATGTTTCTTTCACGCCTCTGCACTCTGCCTCAACACAACGGCGTCTATTGTTGTAGAGCCGATGTTTCCATTATATGGAGATCACTCAATCTGAACACAGCGCTCTAGATTGGAGGCAGCAAGCGTCTTGCGAGCTTGCGCTCGTTCTCCGGTTACCTGGCCCGGTGATGGTCAGCTCAATAAGACGGGGAACAGCAGCGGAAGCTGAGGTTCACCGTGTTTCAAATCAGCCCGGAACATTGGCTTGATGATAATTAATGTCGGCGGCACCCTCACAGACAGATTCCATTAATACACGGAGTGCTGCTTTGGTCTCCTATGTAAATGGGGACAGTTTCACACAAACACACACACACACACACACACACACACACACACACACACTCATACGCACAGAGCGATTCTTGAGACCTTAAAATAGGATCGAAACCCAGCAGCTGACACATAAAAGTGAAGAGATTCATGCCTGCTGATTTAAGTGTTGATGTATCAACTTGTTACACTCTATTTTTAATGTTTTTGAAGGTTATATACAGAGCCAGAAGCAAAATCGCCCCAAAAAAGTTTCGAAGGGGCTCGTCAAACTGGAAAATTCTCAATCTTTGTCAGCTGGCTGAGAGCTAAAATGTGCAAAACTTTCTAAGGGACCCAAGTGTAATCAGTCAGTGTGTAATATTCTGGGACACCTTAAACTCTATCGTTATTACTTGGCCATTGTCCAAAGTGCCTGCAAATTCCGACAGAACAAACCTAAAATTGCACAATGAAATTGTTATTTTAAATTATTTTTTCTTCTCTTTTTTGAGAATAAACCTTTCGCTTATTGACTTGAGCCGGGTCATTTCTCAGCAACTTTTTTTTTGAGGGGGGGGTTAAGAAGTGCTATAAGATCCAGAAATGAAAGATTATGTCATCAGAGCGCTCCATCCGTGGGCTTCGTGTGAGCTCGGGTCCACCGTAGTTTAAGAGACAGGCAATTTTATCTCATGGCCCACTAATTTATTAACAATTTATCGAAGTCTCTCACCTACAGTAGAGTGAAATTTCACACTTGATCCCCGAGCCCCAGATACACTGTCTAGAACTCGATACACGATACAAGTGCTGGTATTATGTTGCCTGCCGCCTGGGACAGCAGCAGGAAATGCCTCGAGCTTTACAATCTCTTTTGTTATCTGGCTGAGTTTGAAGACCCGAGCTGCATCCTGCCAAGCCTCCACCACAGCTCGACCGTCCACAGACAAACTATGCAGACCGTGTTAGGCTGATGTCCTTTCAGGGGGAAAATGTGTGTTATTAATAGGAAAGATCCACTGGGGTAAGTAAGAGATGATGACGAATAAAATGTGGAACTATTGGCTATAAAACTTGCCCAGTTGCTTTTAAAAGTTAACATTTCAAAATGACTCGAGTTAAAGTATATGGATAGAATGACTCGGGTCATTTCTTTTTTTTTCCAAACAATGCTTAAGCTATCAATCATCAAAATAGCATGGTTTGTTTTTTTTGTATTCTTTGGCTTCAGATTCAGAAAAATCTGCATTTGATTCAAAATATAGAGATCTAACAATCTAAATAGACCATCTTGACACTTTAGTCCTAGTTGAACATAAGGCTGAGCCTGTAACAGATAAATATTTCAACCCCAGAAAACTTTGAAGAAAAAAAAAAAGAAGTCTTACAGAGAGATTATGTTACTTTTGAGACAAGAAGCAACACATTCTTCCTCTTACAGAACAGTTGAATTCAGAGGCAATTACATGCATCATTACAGCATGAAAATACACTCAAGACTCTTGCAGCTGCAGCCTTTCCTGGCCTGGTATGACCAGAGCCATGTGGCAGCTACTGTGTGCTAAGGTTGGCTAAATTAAAGCTGCATATGCATTTTACATATTTACGTATGTTTGTCTATTTTGGGGTTGATGGGGTGGCGTGTTGGTACATTTGGTGCAATAAAAAAAAGCAAAAAAAGTATCATATATGTGCCAGTTCGGATCAACTCCGGCGTGAGACAGGTCGCTTCAGCTCATGTCCCTCACCACAATGGGAGACCCTGCCTTCAGCTCAATCTGCTGCAACTGGCTGACTCTATCAGACTTCTGACATATCTCTGGGCTTCTTTATTTTGTTTCCTCAAAGTGTTAACTTCTGAAGCGGGTTAAAAAAAAAAATGGGCCACACTGGAGGTAACAGCAACCCAGTGAGCAACCTCAATAGCCTCCTAAACAGAGAGGCACAGAAATTTGGAGGTGAAAGAGAATTGGGTGTGATCGGGGTAATGCTTGCATGGCGACTCGTGACCCTAGTGTGCCAGAAAAGGAAGGTGTCATTACAGACAAAACAGGGTGGCCTGACAATTCAGAATAAGAACAGATTAGTAAATCCTGGGCTCTGCGATGGACTGGCGGACCGTCCAGGGTGTACCCCGCCTCTCGCCCTTTGACCACTGGGTTAGGCTTAGTCCCCCCGAATAAGCGGTAACAGAAATGGATGGATGGATAGTAAATCCTTTCAGAGATGGAGCCAGACACTGGACCAGAGCTGATCCTCAGCCGACACACTCTCATCCTGGACAGATGAGCCTGTCAATGTGCCAGTGATTTCTAAGTGTCTTACAGTTGTTTATTGGCTGTGTTTATACAAGTGCTCACTTGTGTCATGTTGCTGTGATGAATTCAATACGCGACCGCTGAACACGTCTAAACAGTCCAAGGGTTGCGGCACAGAAAAACCCAAGTGAAAATCTCGTGCGTGGTATTTGTTGACCCCATTATAAGACTGTCTTTATGCTCCTGCGAGCGGCTGCCTCTGCTCAGCCCCGCGTACCTGCAGGGGCGAGTGTTGACAGTAAATGCAGCCATTGAAGGGGCCAGATGCATCTGTAAGGTCCTGTGCGAGGTCTTTGATGGATTTTTCCTTTTTATTAAAGCGCACCACTTTGGCCCCTCCGCTTGTTTTGTAAGTTTTTTCTTAGATTTTTCAAAGGACAGAGTGCAGATCGACAAGTTTTCAGCTAGCAGCTCGGTGAGCTTTGAAATGTTATTTTCCGTCTGCAGAACGGTGTTATCTTTGCCGTTATTGCGCAGGCGCGACCAAAAGAATGTGCAGGGAAGAGCCAGAAGAAGCTAGCCATGATGTGCTAAAAGAGAGAACTCTTAACAAGGCTGTTTGTTTTTCAGTAGATACAACCCTGTGAAAGATTGCCCAAGACATCTTTAAAACATGCCAAGAAAGGTTGGCTCTTTTGATTCGAAATGCAAAGAAATAAGTACAGTCCCAAGACATTTGAGCAGTGCTTGGGTAGCATTACCGCCCTTGTATTACAAACTAATTATACATGCTGTATGAGCCAAAACGTGCGACATGTTCTCTTTGAGAAGAAAAAATAAATCCCTACTCACTGTTGTGGATGAGAAGGTGGCGCTGTAGCGAAAAGGGGGTGCGGAACAGCGCTTTGCACTCCTCACACTGAAAAGGCCTTTCCTCAGAGTGTGTCTGCAGAGAAAGCACAACAGCAGAGGTCACAACGTGTGCAAAGAGATTCTCTCTTGCCTTGGCGTGGAAGCCCAGATTGCTTCCTGAACTGGCCCAGTAAAAGGCTCCATTTCCGGCTTTGTTTGTTGAGTTGATAAAGGTGAACCAGTTAAAAATGCTTCCGTATTTTGTGAAACTACTGCCCGTCTATCCTGACGACACCTCAATCCCAAAAGTAATCAAGAAGAACTGTGAGGGGGGTGCACGGAGCCCACCAACGAGGCTGATCGCAGTCTGACTGATGACGAGACTTTGAACTGACTGGATGCACCCCTTACAAAATCCTGAACAGGCTTGTGGGATAAAGAAGACAGCAGGGAAAAACCAATGGATCATTCGGTGTGACACCATAATTGCTCACCTTCTTGTGATTCTTGTAGACGTTGCGGTGGGCGAACTCTTTCCCGCAGAGCTTACACTTGTACGGTTTGTCCTCGCTGTGGATGATCTTGTGGGCCGTCACCTGGTCCAGGCGCTTGAACGAGCGACTGCAGATCTCGCAGGTGTAGGGCCGCTTCTCTGAATACAGAGAGACGGGGACAGCTCTTTTTCTAGAACACGGCCATAACACACAACGAATGGCGCCGCGTTCTCTTACCGGAGTGTGTGATCATGTGGCGTTTCAGCTGGTTGGTGGAGATGAACTTCTTGTCGCACGCGTGGCACTCGAATATTTCATGTATCTGCGACCACAAAAGCAAACAAGAGGGAGCTTTTACACTCCGGTTGATCTTTTTCTTTTTTTTCTCCCTTTAAATCTGCGGAAGTTTGAGGCCAGCGTTCATCTGAAGCTGAATCTTGTCTGTTTTCATTACACTGATGTCTACGCGCAGAAAAAGCAATTAAAGTGATGAAAAGTTTCAATCCTCTTCCTATAATTGCACGCTGAATAGTTCCCCGGCACGCGCCTCCAATAGCATATGCTAATGCTCCTCTTGTCAAGGCCGCTACTGCAAGAGCTTGTTCAGCTAAATGATGATAATGGAAGTTTTAATCCCCTTTTGAGCTGGTACATTGCCATTGTGGAAAGTTTGATTGCTCCTCTATGTGAATAACACTTTATGCTCCGGCGGCGTCGATTTATCGGGAACATGTCATATTTATAATAAGACACCATGTTTAAATAGGATGTCATTCTTTGGGGCATCTTTATGTTTAGGTGGAAAAAAAAAAAACTTGTCAAAACTTGATGCGATTGCAACCTAAATTAGCGAGGCCCATTCCGCCTCTCCGCTATCCGTTTTCTAACAGACAATAGCTCAGGCGTAGCGTGCGATTAGAATGGAATTATGGCCCTCTCTGTTCATGCCTTGGCCTGCAGTGTCAGTCAGGGTACAGTCAGCATTTATGTCTTTCCAGAATCAAATAAAATACAGCATTAAAATAAGGAATTTAATAAGAGATCTTAGGTGTATCCAAGTCTGACATAAAGCCAATTAGGGGAGAACGCAAAGCTGATGGCGCTGGATAATGGCAACATAAAAACGTTTTTACAGAAATTGATGGCATTAAAATCAAGATCTTGCACATAAAACGCCAATACTTCACAAACGTATCCTATCCAACGTTTCCGTCGGAGTTTAATTTTCTCATCGAACCCAAATATTCATCTTGTGAGGTCACCAAATTCTTTCATTTTCTGAGTCCAAGTGGATGATTGGGCCAAATGCGAAAAAGATTCCCTCGTGGCGTCCCCTCGTGAAGCTCAATCCCATTCATAGGAAGGGATGGATGCGAAGAGGGACAACCTGGAGACTGCATATGTGGAGAAAAACACTTCCAGAACTGATTATTACATAACCGTGAGCCCGGCGCATGCACTCTCGGAGGTCACGATGAAATATCGCATGCTCTTTTTCAAAACGCCCAAGAGATTTGAAACAGAAGGATAATAACTCGCAGACAGGAGCAGTGCAGGGCAGCTGTTCGTCAAAAATTCCCGGTGACACTGAAACTAAATCGTATTTTTATATTATCTGTGTTTGAGAGCATATATTTGGTCGTCAGGCAGTCACCACCAGCTAAATAGGTCGTTTTGGTTTGGGCCCTGCAGAAGTGAAAATATACATCTTTCAATGAGTCCATCCGCCTGAGAGTAGGAACTCGGTGACACACGGGTGAAATACTGCCCACACATGCAAGTGCTCTCCGTGGTAGCCGCTAAAAATGTCGACAAGACGCAGAGGAGTGGAGCCCCGACGAAGTACAGAGTTGATGGAGCTGATGCGCGACGGCAGAATTACGACGCGAGTTCTCTCTGTGCCGTTTCAAGTGTTAGAGCCAGACCTGCACGTGACATGCAACAAGACTTTCCCCAAAAGAGAAATCTGTGGCTGACCAACTACGCCTGGTTCAATGACACCGAAGTGTTGGAGAATAACACTTTTGGAAGAACAGGGAACCGCTGTACAGTCTTATTTTGACAACAGTTGTTTTTTACACAACAAGCGTGTCTAAAATATTTTATCAAGAGATCAGGAGGGTCGAGGGGGTATATTTTGGATAAATGTCCCACAGTTGGTGGCCTGATCTGGGTGATGAATTACTGAACAACATACAGTAGGACATATGACAAAAGACTATTTGAATACTAACATAATGTCCCAAATCCTCCAAAGTGCTGATAAACTGGATGGAGAGCAAAATGGATCGCTATGCTGACAAGAAATGTTGCCTGACTAAGACTAGGTATGGTAATACTCCAACATAAAGCGTGATGGTAGATAATAAAGTCAGTAATGTACCGGATTAAAACCGCAAATCAATGTACTTCTGTCTTTAGCTACAGAAAAAAAGGTACAAAAGCAGGTTTAGAAAGACAGATCATCTCCCAAATGTTTGATTCGCTGTGTTAAATAAAGGCAGCGCTCCCTCTCATTCATTCGACAGGGGCCTGCACTTTAAGGGTGCCAAAACAGGGGAGGGGGGTTGGAAAAACAGTGCAGACTCCATTGGTTTCCAGTGGTCATTTTCCAAATCCCCAATGGCTTCAGGCATGATCGTCATCGTTTTTTTTCAATAAGGCTGACATCGTTTTTACACAATGCGTCAGATGGGTTACAGATTAAAGGAAAAACCAGCATCAGTTTTCCTCAGCTAGGTGTGGGGCGCCGCACATTGCGATAACGCAGCTGTCTTGAAATGAGACATTCCTTGGAGAAGTCTCTGAAAGCCTGCCAGAGAGACGGAACATCCTTTTTCCACAAGATATCCCCAAGTTTGGCGTTTTGACGAGGGGAGGATGTAGACAGCAAAAACTGATGAGCGGGTCCAGATTTTCTCCCCCCGCTGCTTAGCGGGGTTGACTGTGATGGCTGTAGCATCTGAATCTTCCATCCATCAAAGCGTTTATTGAGCTCTCAGCGCTCTGACATGGCTACCGTAGCAGCCTTAATACCACCGTCTGTCTGAAAGGGCCTGTCTGCCACATGTGACTTCATCCACACCCCCTCTGGAGACGCCAGTCACTCCAGCATCTGGCGCGACCCAATCCCAAATTCATGGCTCGCTCCTGAAATGTTGACCCTTGACCTGCATCAGTTTGGGCCCGCGCTGCCTTTTATATGTTCCACGACTCGGGGTATGACCCTAAAACCCAGAGGTGCAGCTCATCTTCACGGAAACACCTGCCTTTTGGAGTTCTTCTCAACCACATTCCTCTAAAGTTCATCTTTGAATTTGTCTGTTTCAAATGAGCAAATCTCCCATGATGCAAATGGAAAAAATAAAAAAAAGGGAACTCTGAACTTGCAAAGTGGCCAGTGGAAGCTCTCTCTGCTGTTTAGCTCCCAATTGTCATAGCAAAAAGGCATAACCATCATTCATACGTGTCAGCAACATTAATAATAATAATAATCATTTAACGTTATTAATCTAATAGCAGATAATTACAGTCAAATTGCATGAGTGCGCAACAGAGGAATGTGGCCTGGGAAGGACGGCTCCAATACCGGGTGACTGAAACAGCAAACGTGTGAACTGAAAAAGCGCGCTAACAAAGCAAATAATGATCTGTATGAGAATACCGTTCAAAACAGCCGCCTTCAAATCTGCAATCCATCACCGAGGAGGAGGGCTCTGATGCCAAGGTTAAAACCTCACCGTCTGCCAACAGACCCGCTTGAGTTTCACAAGACCTGCGGGATGAGCTAGTGAAAAAGAAATCATCCCCTCTGCTCCGTGTCACCCAGAAAGCGTTTGCAACAAGTCGATCATAAAGAGGGGATAAGCGGACCCAGAAGCACGTGAGGCAGGAGAGGTCACAGCGGGTTACAGAAACAGAGGTGGAGACCACCACCGAAACGGCACCGGAGAGACGTCTCTGTGAAGAAACGAAAAAAAGTGGATCGTGCGAAAAAGCGCGAGCCGAGCAAATCCTCAGCAGACTCGACGCAAAGTATCTGGCTGGGATTAATTGAGCTGTGCAGCAGATGTTACCCAAGCCTCACCTTTCTGTGTTCCTGCAGGTTCAGAGAAGAGGAGCATTTTCGGTTGCATATGGTGCACGTGAGCTTCCGTCGGGCACTTCCTAAAATAAAGAAACATGTTTTTTTTCAAAATCGACGATTACAAATGACAAATCTGCTTCTATCTGTGGAACTGACAAGGGCGAGCAACAATTTTATGAAAGATGATCGCAAATTAAAGGAAAAACGACTAGTAATAATCACAGGCCCTGTGATCCCGCCGTTTTCGGAACCAGTGGCATCCTCCATTTATCCCCATCTAAATTACACGATCGACATCTGTTGCGTCTGATCCACTTCCCCCACCTCGCCCACACACAGGCACTCGCACACCCTTTGTCCAGACCGCGCTTGGGAAAGACACAAAAAAAGCCAGATCTGAGCCCCGTCGGCCTTCTCAGATGAGTGCCTTAATCTCGTCTTGATATGCGATTCACACGAGAGGCTGCTCGGATTCCCACTGGCCTACATCCCGTCGTAAATGGCTGTGGAAGTCCAATTATCCAACGGCCTGAGCCGCCCCAGAACATGCAGGTCAGCAATTACGGAGCTCAAGTAATTAGAGATGTGCCCGAATATTGCTGGGGCGGGGGTGGGGGGGGGGTTAGGTTAACTGATTGAGGTTGGCTAACAATCCTTTTCATGACGCGATGTCTTTGAAATCCCCAAATACCTCATGCTTGTGAATGAGCGTGACAGAGTATTCGTTTAAAAAAAACTGAGAAATACAGAGAATGAACAGAGATTCTAACCTGTGTGAACGTTGCCTTTATGTTTCTTCAGAGCATCCTTGCTTTTGAATCTTTTTCCGCAGCTCTCTGCTTTACATATGAACCTGGCGTCCCCTTTGCAGGCTTCTTTGTGCTGTTCAAAACTGCGCACACGGGATGAAGGGGAAGAGACAGAAGGAACATAAGCAAAATGAAAAGCAAATACTATTAGTTAAGGGACATTAATGTGCAGCAGGGTAACTTTCCATTACTTTCTGGATGTTTTGGGTTGAGCGCATTACCTGGACTCTGAGCTGAATGTGTTGTGGCAGATGGAGCACTGGTGAGGTTTAGAGTCTCCCGATGGATCCAGTGACTCAGAACAATGCAAAACACTGAGAGGATATTCAAAGTATAAACAAAAGAGATACCAAATAGAATTTGAACAAATACACATCAGTATGACAGTTGAAACAAAGAGAAATAAGAAAAATACAATCTGAGTAACTTAGATTAGTTATATTTCATTTGTAGATGCTTAAATATCTACACACTAGATGTTTTATGAACATTTATGTGCAAATAAAATACGAAAAAAGAGTGTCTTTAAGACACTGCAGGTCATAAAACAGTGTCTGCTTCAGTTACAATAGAATTTTTTTTTTCATCATCAGCTGGGTGTTTATGAGGGAAAAACGCAGGACTTTTCCACGGCTGTGACCAGTAACTAAAGGTCCTAGTAACCACTAAGGTATTCTAAGCTGGTTGTATCTTAACATTCCATCTAACGAAACTCAAATGACCAGATGTGCTTCAGGTTAGGAGGGGTTATATCAATATCCTCATGTAATCCACATAGAGAAAGTAAATAAGTGTATTTTTTTTAACTACGTCTGACTTCTGGGTAATACATTATTAATGTTACCTAAGACACCTAAAACGGAATCTGGAATCTACATTGGACCGACTTAATGCGTCCAACCTTCTCGACACCTCAATGCTGACTGTTGAGGGAGAAAGTTGACCATGAACGGGGTCAAGCAATGTAACAGTAAACCCACTGGCGCTGCAGAGCTTGTTTGATGGGGAACCTCTTGCTGCAGTTCCTGCATTTGAACTCCTTCTCCTCTGTGCTGGGTCTCTGGTGCAAGCTCTGGAGGTGAGCGGCCAGGATCTCCTCACTGGGAAAGCTGCTCTCGCACAATAAGCAGGGGTGGTCCTCCTTCTTTATTACAAGCTCTGCAGAAATTTGGCCCATGCAAAAAAAACACGCCACAGGAATGAGTTTTTCTTTTTATGTGGGCACCGCTGATTTATAACTTGGCGGGGTTGCGCCAGATGATTTTTACCCATTTCTACGAGATGTCTGGCCTCTTTACTACTCTCATCTTCGTCTTTAACGACCTCCTCCTCTTCCTCCTCCTCCTCCTCCATATCGCTGTCCAGGTAGCCTATTAAGAGTTCTGTGTCAGTCTCTATGTCATCCACAGCCAGGTAGAAGATGTTCTCCCCATCCTAGCGGATACAACATGGGTTGTGTCAGGGTGATACGGAACAAACAGAAAATAAGACAATGTGAAGACAAAACACTTTGACCCGCTGCTTAACCGGTTCCAACCTCTTATGACCCGGACTACTGAGAAACGAATGAAGCCTGCTGCGGTTTGAACTCATTACACCCGCACAGACGTGGCTTAAACTCTGATTGAGGCCACAAGTCAAAGGCACAAAGCCTTAAAAATGTGTTCATTAACTCCCCTGTCCTTAAAGGTCACGCTAATGAAATCAAACCGTCATTTTGTTTTAATTATGGGATTCTAAATGTACATAAATAATGATTAAGAAAAGGAGGGCTAAACAATAAATGTCATTGTTGATGAAACACAGAGATTTAACTTGCATGCATGACCTTTAAACAACCAATCACTTTGTGTGTTTGAGTATTAATGGCAGGAACTTGGCCCTTAGACCTGAAGTGCTCCTATTCTTCCCCTTCCACTTCTATTTTTCTTCTTCGACATAAGAGAGCAATTCTTTTTTTTTTTTAAACACACAAAAGTGCAAAGGGGTGAAGTTTCCCAGATCCCAAACTCCAAAAGTGTGTGTGAATTTTCATTCCACATTTTCTTTCTTTTTCCAACTTTTGTTTTTTTTTTAGGGACTCTTATACCTGATCACCTGATACCTGATTGCCTAACATTAATTGTAAATGTTTTAGAAAATAAATTAAAACAATATTTATCTCCTTGTCCAATTTTACACCCAATCAGCACGCATTTATAAAGATTAGAATGGCTTAAACATCTGTTCGCGGAAAGCCCGGAGCCAAAGTGATATGTTTTGCACTGTAATTGAACAATATCTATCTTTTAGAAAGCAATTTCGTTTAATGGATTGTTCCCCCACTTTTTTGGCTCTAATCTGTTTTCATAACAAAAACAGTCCTCGCTGGCAAGTGCGTTTAGCTTTCCTTTTAGATTGTGTGGTCGTAGGCTTATCTTATCCAACGCTATTATCTTGTGTGCTCATTTTCTCACAATTACTTAAACTAACACAGTCATGTTACACATTTTACTAAATATATCCCCAAAAAAAAAAAAAACTCCTGTTGTCTTTTCTTGGATTACTACAGGAAGAAAAATGTGACAACTTCCATCTTGCTCCACAGATTTCCATTCCAAAAAGACATTTGTCGTCTCTGACAGATGTGTACTGCCTGCATTATTTATGATTTTTTTTTCTTCTTCTTCTTCTTCTTGAGGAAGAGAAGGGTTTAGGTATGAGGGATTTATTGTCCAACGAGTGGAAATGTACCTGAATCGCCGCCAAGTTTTTCTGCTCTTGTGAAGGCGCCTGATGGACAAACCGCAGCCAGTTGGCATGGCGAGGATTACTTGCATCCAGAATATACAGCACATCTCCTTTACTGCCACGGACCTTAATAAAAAACAAAGAAAGAAAGAAAAAAAAGCAGTAAACGCAAGAGCTGTCAGGAGTTACAACTTGTTCTTCTCCCCTTCACTTGAACGCTCGTCTTCTGTGCAGCAAAGTGTGCTAACCTCCCATATTAACGCAAACTTGCACGCACAGCTACAGATAAGTCAGAAAATGACTGGTCTTTGTGGTTACCAGCAGCCAGATTCTCTGTATTGACCAGCTCACCACTCTGCCAAATAATGGCATGTCTCCTTTATCACAGAGTAAAATAGAACATGCTTTAAACAGCCTATGTTTCCTATGTCACGCGATAAGGACTGGGATTTCCACTGAACTGGAACCAAATTTCCCAATTTCATTGGTTGATTTCCATATGTACAGTTGCAATCCCACCCCCCCACCCCCACCCCGTAAATCAGACTTATTGGATTTATTGTATATACAGACAGCTGATTTAAACAGTTCAAAGAGGAACTGTTTATATAGCTCAATGCAGCTAATGGGACAAGTAGCTTTCTCAAATTCAATTAAATACACCACTTTTAAACACAACTGAAATGCGTCCTCATCAGTACTCGGTAGGGTGGATTTATGCTGTCGTGACCTGCTGTAAACATGATGCAAAGCCAGACAGCAGCGTCTGGCAGTGCTCCTAAGAGATCTTCACCCATTCTCCATGAAAAAAAGTTCTTTCATAGAGCTTTTCAGTGAGGTTAAAGTCATGCAACTGCGAGGGTCACTCTAGTTTCCTCTGGGAATTCGTCTGAAACCAAGCCTTGGCTGACTTTGTGGTGTGCTTGGGATTGTTATCCTGTTGGAAGAGTCAAAAGGACTGTGGCAGCAGACATTCATCTCTCTGCCACCCGCAGGTAGTGTGGCCACTGTTTCTTTTAACTTTAAACTTCTTTAGCGACATTTAGTACGTAACCAAACAAGGGCTTCATTAGGGTGCTGATTTTCAACATTTGTGGGATTCTAATATAGGGGTTAAATCATTGATTTAATGTTGGATTTGGATGAAGTCCCTGTTATTGTAGTTTTATTTAACCATTTAAAACTGTTCTTATGCAATTTTTTTAGAACACACACACCAGAACTCATTTATATTTGGCCTGAAAAGGTAATCTTAAGTTGGGTTCGAATCATGGCTGGTTTCGCACATTTAATACTTGGTCCCAATTCCAAAGTGGTGACTTGTTAAAAAGACCCACAAAGTAAATATCAGGAAACCTGAAATAACTAAAGAGAGGGAAAGTTTTCCTTCACAGGCTGGTGTTTTCCAGGACTTTAATATTCAGTCGTAATAAGGGTGGTGTAAACATATATAAATCTTTGCCGTTGGGCATCAAACAGCAGAACTCTTTAAATCTGCGGACATTGCATTGTCTTCCTTCCACCTCCATGTTTGTTTCACTAGAATTCTGTCTCTCTTCTCCATCATGCTTTGCACACAATTCAACTCAGAGGACTTTTAGTGGTCAATCTCAATGGGAGGATGTCAGTGGATTTTTTTTTTGTTTTTTGTGATGAACTGTTGATGAGTTAGAATCCATCCCTGACAACTGTCAGCAGCATTTTACAAGTGCTTGTCCATCTTCTATATCGAAACTGTCATCTTTGCAGGGGGTGAAAGAAAAAATAATCATTGGGTTTAATCAAGCGTGCCTCTGGGTCAGTCAATCAAACACACACATACAAACATTGAGCCAACTTGAAATAAGACCTTCTTCCTTTTTTTAAATGGCCATCATACACAAAACCTCTGCAGGTCTGTGCCTGGAAGAGTGAGAACAGTGCGGGATGAGCGTGCATTCACCTCCCACATCAGCCTGGTGTCCGAGCTTTCGTCCAGCTCACCGGGCAGCTTTTTCTCACCGGCAAAGGGTCCAAACTTTTCTCCCTTGAAAGTAAACAGAGGGACCACTAGTTAAAAACGTGATGCCTTCAAGAAACATGGAACGCGGCCAACCAAATGACATAAACAGGAACACAAAAACATAAGTCTGGACCGTTTGATCATTGTTGAATGGTAAATGGTGTAAATACATCCCTCAGCATGGTCATTTTTTCCCCCCCACCACCAAAAAAAAAAAAAAGGGGCGTGTTTAGGATGTTACTGGCCTTGGGTTCATATCCATCTCCAGTGAGTGTCACCTATTTGAACTGCCAAATGACTTATAAGCCCAGAAGCATTTCAGAGCTTCGCGCGCCTTCTGACGAAACGGGTTAGGGGGTGTGGGGTGAGGGGGGGGGGGGGGGGGAAGGGGGGGGGGGTCAAAAGGAGAATAGTTCACTAGAACGACTGGTCGGAAGTTCAAAAATCCTGCATTTAAACCTAACGCTTGACGCGGGCGTGCGCGAGAGCAGCGCCGCGCGAGCCCCGTCCCGGCCGACGGGAGCGTTCAGGAGCGGAGCCGGAGTCGGAGCAGCAGCTACTGCAGCTTACGTGGCAGGCAGCTAACGTCACAGAAGAAGGGTTGAGGCTGAGGCTTGACAGCAAGCGTAAGGAGAGAGAGGGAGAGAAAAAAAAACGACCAAACAATGTTTCTAACTTTTTACAAAAAAACGCTTCCGGCCACTAAAGTCGGCTTCACGCAGTCAAAAAACAAAAACAAAAAACAAACCAACCTTTTTCACTCGCTTCGCCGTGTACAGACCGATTCCGTCCTGGACCATGGACGATTTCAGGGAAAATCTGTCTGGCACGTACATACCCAACATTGTCATCGTTCGGAAACGTTTCCTTCGATGACAGATAGTTGGCCGCGAGATATGTCAGCGGAAGCGGGGCAGCATTGTCGGTTTGAATTTTGAGCGGATGGTTTGTTCCTGAAGCCGTCCAGGTTGAACTTCTGGTGCTCCTGGAGTAGGAACTGGGAGCGGCGTCCTGATTGGTCCAAAGTTTGTGACCAGAGGCTACCTTTCTGCTGTGCTGCGCGCTCCAGCGCGTGCAGTCAAACAAGCGCTTTATTTACTATGTTTCCAACTGAAACTGGATGTTTGAAGTTGGAAAGTTTTCACCAAAATGCAATTATGTAATTAGAAAAAAAATCAAAGGTTAAGTTCTTAGGATTGGCTTATATTTACTAGTTTTAGAATGAACTTTATTACTGGATTTCATGTAGTTTACTAACGTGTTTTTTAATTATTACTATTGTACCGAGACACTGAACTGTGTCTGTGATTGTACTTCCAAATTCCTCTTCTTTCAATGAGACATCAGATACATGTTTTTGAGGACAACATTCAAAAATAGGTTTCTTATTACATGTCAGTGGAATGTGCATGGACTGAGAGCAAGCCTGATCATGGGAGATGGCTCTGGCCAGTCTGACTGGGATGCGTCCAGCCCTCTTTCTTTCAAGATAAAGATCAACCCAGAACTGAAACCCTCCGGGGGAGATTTGTCAATTAAGAGCCCAGCGCTGATTTACTTTACCTTCTCAGACTTCCACTGAAAAAGTCAGAGAATGTTATATCTGACACAATGGCATACTTTATGATAATAAGTGTGATGTTATATATGATCAAATTGGATCACATAGTGACTAGTCTTCAGAAAAAGATGGTTATTTCATGTGTAAACATGCCAGCTCTCAGATTAGACCGTGAAAAATATATCCCACCAAATATTTGTGTATTATATCAAAGATATAAGGACAATAATATGACCAAAAGTGTTTGGAAGTTAGCTACATGAAATGTATCTCGAAGGTTATGGCGCACTAAAATATGTTGAAATAGTTGCTTGTAAGAGCCATCTTAGTGCAGCTTTTGTCTCTAATGTGGAAGTTCTAAAAGCATATTGTTTATAACAATTACATATCATAGCTTGTAAAGGTCCAAACAGGCATATTACAATGGTCAAATATCCACTAAAGTTCTCCTGTAAGATACATTTCAGACTAAAGACTTTCGTCTTGTGTGTCTTTAAATCGTAGGGTGTTCAACTCCTGTTACTGATCAATTTAAGTCAATTGAGTCAATTGAGTCATGCTCATTCACCCAAATTGTGAACGAGCGGGTATCGTCCTATACTAGCTGGAAGCAATTTCTCATTATTAGACATGTGACAGAGGGCAGGGAGTTAGGCCGAAAGATTTGAGGCAAAAAATCTGTCCTTCAGTAGGATTAAGTATTTAAACACAATCCATCCATACCTATTAGGGGGATTTTGAGTATACAATTGACCTAACGTGTTCAGGACAGCGGGAGGAAGCCCAGGGCACCTGGAGGGATCCCACACAAACACAGGAAGAACATGAACACTCCACATAGAAAGGCCCCCCAGTCCCCCAGGGATTCAAACCGGGAACCCTCTTGCTGTGAGGCGATGGTGCTAACCATACCACCACCATGCAGTCCTAAATTCAATTCAAAACAGCGTATATGGAGGATACCGCACTCTGAAGATCACTTTATGTATAGTTTTATATATTAATGTCCAACATGGTGATGGCAGCAACGTTCGGTTGGAATGTTTCTCTGGGCCAGGAGCTGAGCCACTAGCTATGAAACTTTTCATTAAATAAAAGATGGATTCTGTAGAGGGAAAAAAAACAATGCTAATGGAAAACCTTTATAAAAGTGTTTGGCAGTTAGCTTGAGAATTGGAATAGCCAGGGATCTCCATGGAAATACGGGAGAAGTTTGCCTGGGGTGATCCAATCAGTGTCTGGCCATAAAACCACACAAATATTGTGCACTCACATTACCCTGAAACTTCCGAGAGTCTGAGAGGAGCCTCCAGAAGAGCGGAAGAATCCTTCATTAATTTTTAATATCTGCTTATTCCAAATAGGGAGATTAAGAAAAAGAAATCTGTTGAATCTATGATAAAATGTGGAAAACTTGGACGAGGCTAAAAAAATATCCCTCAAACACTTCAAGGTAGACTAATATAAGCATGACCTAATGTTATTTTGGTTAAGCTGGGCAAACTTATTATGTTACAATATGAGAAAACTCCTTTTTGTGAAGTATCCAGTGCAGCTGGTGCGTGCAAATTGTCCGGCGGAGAAAATGGATGGCCCAGGTTGATCATCATTGCAGATGCACAGTCATTAATGTTAGGTCATTACACAGGAAATTGTTGCACTTAACTATGTTCGTGCACTTCAAATACCTCAGGAAAAACCACCATGATCAATTTACAATTAACCCCAAATCCCTTTAGAAAACCCAAAAGTTCTGTGTCTCTCATCTTGAATGTGTTGGTTCGCTGCCAAACCTTTTCACCCTGAATCTGGCCACTCAGCAGAAAGGAAAAGAACAATATACCGACAGTCTAGGGCTGCTGGAAAGGATGGTTCTTGTGGTTCTGGTCTAAAGCAGGCAGCACTTCAAACACATGTACCAAACCATTAAAGAAAGATCTGATCATGACGTAGTGTACTATATCCTATATCACATATTTTTGTGAATCTGTGGCTGTTTTTACCTCACTTTCAGACACGTGATGGAGCAGATGAATATTTTATTATGCCTTGACATGGAGGGCTCAGAATGAAGCAACACTTTTTTTAAATGTTCAAGTCTTGGGCTATGTGGAAGCTTTTAGTTTCGTCGCTTGCATCAGTCAAGAATATTCAGAAGAAACCATCTGTCTCATGTGCCTTAAAACATGACTAAATGTTAGTTTCTGGGCTGTTGATTGAGCCATTTCTAGATGAAACGGGTTGCCGTAGCTCTGGTGTACGGCCAGTTGGCACAAAGCTCCCGTTCAGTGGAAAACAAATTACAAGCTGCACTAATAGCATGATCCCCTATGGACTAAGAGGACGCAGTCGAAAAAGAATTTGGATGTTCATTACAGGACTTGATTGTAAGAGGTAAGTTCCTTAATAAATAGATGACATCAGTTGGTTAGAAATCAAAATTACTGGCTTTGGATTAAAAATAATCATAACATTGGTTATATTCATCTAGACTATAGGGGAGAAGAAGTCCTAATTTATACTTACGATCACATCTCCCATGCTATTGAATACTTAATCTGTGACTGATCTCAGGAAGAAATTGTGCTTTAGTTGTCTGCCTCACAATTCTGGCTCAAACTCTCGGTGTCTTGGGTCAAAGGGTGAATTGAGAAAATGTTGGAGGTTGTTTTTCTTGAGTTATGAGAAATACGTGCGATCCTACATGGACACAACAACGTGTTGTGCAATAACCATCAACTGTTGACGGATCAGCATCTGCAACAATAGTAAATCTAGCAAATCCACTATCATGAAAAGTTGCATTTGAATGTCTGCACATATTTCAGCATGCGGAGAACACACAAATATTATTTCCCCATTGTTTTGGAATCAGATTGGAACACTACATTAATTTCACAACATGTCGAGGTGGGCTTGTCTTTATTTATTTAGTTTGGAGCGAAAACAAGATAACACATGGTTTTTTGTGCAAATAACTTTATTCAGCATGACCAGAACTCAAGTCCTATGACTAAGGGCACCCCGTTTGGAATGGAAACCTACTCCACAAAGTGATCAGTTGGTTGGACTCATCAACATCACAAAACTCTAAGATGAAAGAATACAAATTAGAGAGGAAAAGACTCCTGACTTCTTTGATTAAATGCGTGTAAAGTAATGCCAGATGGCTTTTCTAATTCAAGATGATCGAAAGTTTCAACAGTCAGCAACACAAGTGATTCGTAAACGACAACTTGTGAACACACTGTTGCAAAAGTGTTGAGACAATCAGGCCACCAGCGGTGGTGTCCTCTCCCTATCCCCGCTCACCTTGATTTGTTGACTCTCAATGAGATTAACATCAGCCCCAATCACGGACTGTTTGTGTACATTCTGTTCTCCGACACCTCTCCAACAAACCGTCCCTCCTCTTTAATCAGCCGTGTGTCGGCGCGCTGTTGCTTGTGTTTGCTGTGTTTATAGTTTGTGTTTATGCCAATGGCTTCCTGTTGGTGTCGTGGCTCTCTGCCTAACTGCTCGCCGATTGGCCCGAATCACCGGCGTCGGGTTTTGAAAATTGCAGCGAAGACGGGATCCGCGATGCGCGTGTTTACATCAGAGTCAATGGGCCTGCGTCCTAACCTCCGTTTTTTAAAGAGCCGGTGCCTTAAAGTGGGGGTAAACACGTCCCCCCTAAAAAGCCAGCCCTTCTTCTCAGACCACAGTTGTGTTCGAGACGAGTGTAATCAGTCGTCTGGAGTCATTTTTCTTGGGTTTTTTTTGGGGCTGCTATGGAGAAAGCGGTTCCACTTGGGTGAAAAGCCCCAAGCTTTGTGAGCATCTGCCCCACCCATGTCACTCTTGATCCCTTTCTCTTTTCCCTTTTCCCCTGTCAGTGACTCTGCCTTTTTCGGGGCAGGACGATCAAATGTCATGACCCCTTTTTTCCTCTCTTTCCTCTCCCCTTTAACTTTCCCTCATCTTTCACCGGCATTCCCGGGTCATCCCCATCACCTCTGATCTCTAACACCTGCACGAGAAGTCCCTAACAAAAAAAAACCCACAGTGGTCTGGCATGAAGGCAGGGAAAGCCATCACGTAGTGGTCATCTACACCGGGTCATTTTAAAATCACAGAGAGTCTCGGGGAATGTTTTGGGAATCTAAACATCCTGTTGTCTCTCTCACAGACGGAAAAAAGCAGGACGCCAACTGTGATTTGCGAAATGTTTGACATTTGGATGGAAGTCAGATCTGCGTGTTTAATATTGTGTTTGGACCACTGGGACAAATCGAATCGTTTTTCTAAACTTTTTTGAGGAAGTTCCCCGTCTTATTTGGTTTCAGCACCACAGAGACGGCAACCGCTGTTTATGCGCATAACTTCTGAAATGGGATCTTTTAAAGCTCATTCTTAAGTTTACTGTTACGTAAACACAGGATTGCCTCATGGGAACGTGGATAATGTAAAATGACAGTTCTAACGAAGAGAAATGACCTGACAGGGAAACCCTGCGTTTATTTAGCTGATGTGTGCAATTTCTATCAAGTTATTTGATCGTGTTGGTTTTGGAATTGATTCTTTATGTTGTTCTTTATGATTTTGTTCCCCCTTTTCCTTGTGTTTGATACCTTCTGCATCAATGGCTGATTGTTTAGGTATCAGAAGGATTCTGTAAGGTTCAGGCAGCACAATGTCTTTATTTTGAGACACAAAAACTAAAACAAGACTACTTGTTTGGGTTCAGAGAAGAATGTTGGTTTGGCTTGTAATAAACTGCTCCATAACTTTACTCCAAAACAGCAGCTTTTAAATGGAATCCTACTGATTACTGATTATTTTGACGGGGGCACTTAAAGGCAACATAAGAAAAATGATGGGTTTTTTAACTTGTTTTGAAGTACACTGACTCTAGTGGCATATCGTAGCTTCTAAAACGTGACAGCAAATGCATTTGGATGATGCTCTTGTTGGTCTCTCTTGAATGTCAGGCTTTGTGAGAGTGGA
Source organism: Menidia menidia (assembly GCA_907169785.1). NCBI lineage: Eukaryota > Metazoa > Chordata > Actinopteri > Atheriniformes > Atherinopsidae > Menidia > Menidia menidia. Next base: position 5,686,127 of record CAJRST010000002.1, read on the forward strand.
TTTACCTCCCCCATCTGAAGGAGGAGCCTAAGAGTTGTCCAAATTCTCCAAAGCCACTTCAAAATCAATACTAATAGCCTCAAGGGGTCTTTGATTAGTCTCAAAAGCAGCACACATGACCAGGTTTAAGCCTGGAGTATGCATTGAAGGGTCCCCATGAGTGTTTCTCCACTCCAGAATCACAAAACAGCATTTATGTGAAAAATATATGGTGGCATGCACGAGATGGTGTTGAATGTTTGTTCGATCTTCTTGCACGTTTACTTGCCCCGCTCAATGGTCCAGGCCTAATTCCACTGTAAACCAGGGTAACTGTGTGCATTTAAAATACTTTCCAGCTTTACACGAAACACCAGCCAGTAGAAACAAGTGTCCCACTGGATGTCTTTACTTTGGAAAATATCTCAATTCTACATTTAATGCAAGCAGAGAGCATGTTTGCTTGTGGACAAAAAAGCTGAAATGCAGGAAAAGTGAATGAATAAATGAATGAATGGATAAATCTTCTATCACCCATTTGGCCATCTCTGTGATGGCTTTTCTGGAGATGTCCATATCTATATTTAGGGGCTGATTATAAATTCTGGAGAAAGTTTTGTCTTATTTGAGCAAGACATCATTAGTTGGGACCGAACATGTCACATAAAATGTGTAATGAAAGTTAGAGTTGAGAAAAAACAGTTGCAACTCCTTTTTAAACTAATTTGTTCATTTGTCCAGGACTAAATACATTACCTAAATACATTAAATGATAAACAAAGCTTCGTTTTAACACCTTTCGTGAGGAGTACGGGGATCTTGAAGAATTATTTTTGCGGGTGTCGACAAGGCCAAAGACATTCGGATGATTAGCCTCACAGGTCGGAGACTTTGAAGACTGAGCGTACTCAGAATCTGGAACCGAGTCACTCAATGACTGCGCTGCCAGTCTCCGAAGGCCAAAAAATACAGAAACCACATTTAGGACACGGTGAAGGAAAGGATTGCATTGAAATAAATACTTTCAGAGTTTTTTTTTTTTAAGTAAATATTTTCACTGGGGGGGAAAACCTCACTTTGGCAAACATACAAATGGTTCCATACAAGATTTTTCCAAATGGAACGTGTGCATTTTTCTGAAATCTCCCAAACCTGATACTGTGGATTGAAGGGCCAGACCACCTTTTGTTTCATGTTTCACAAACCCCTGCAGTCCCTCACCGCAGCTCCCTTTTTTTCAAGGCTGTCGCTGAATAGCCGACAAACCATTTCCTGAAGCTTTCGAGGCCACTGGATAAACGATGTTTTCATTTGACAACCCTGGGTCGCCGCTATAAGGAGGGTCTTCAGAGGGAGCCTTTTGAAAATTACTGTACTGATGAAGCATGAGAAATTACAGGCACTTAGATGTGATTTCATGAGCAGGAGAGAGCAGGGGGACCACCCCTAGGCAGCCCAGGCGAGAGCGAACGATGGCAGGGAGTACACACACACACACACACACACACACATGCAGAAACCTTGTTCAAGTGCAGGCATTTGAATAAACAATTAACTCAACTGAAAGTTGAGGAGCCGGTCTTTTTTTTTTTCTTTTTTCTACTACTTGAGTTATCCTAATGGAGATCGGCTGAGACGAGCAATGCCCCAGGGCCACTGGTCCCTCTCCACCCTTCCTGGGAATGGGCTCATGGTCAGGATGGGTTTGGAAGGAAGCCTCCGGTTTTTTTTTTTGTGCTTTTTTTTTTTTTTTCGCTTGGCCCTCTGGTAAAATCAGAGCTGTGTAGAACTGGTTTTGGACCTGATCCTTAATAATGATCTTTCCCCGGAGTCGCCGAAGTGGAATCATTTTCATTTAGTATGTTCCGTTCTTCCAAGATGGGGCTCCCTTTTCGCACTGAAGATTTTGAGTCCCGTGATTTAATTTCACATTCTTTTCTTTTACGTTTGTTGTGGGGGTTTCTTTTGCCAGGCTTCACCAGTGTTTGAAGGAATGGTATTGGATTTTTTTGCATTTTGCACTTCTTTTAGTGGTAACTTTTGGACTCAAAGTCCTTCTAGTGTGTCGGCCTGTTAACAGTGTGTCTCTGTCTGGATCATTTATGAGCCACTGCTCTCTTCTCACAAACTCTGTCCAAAATGTCCCTCATTTCTCTGTTGAGCAGCCAGTGTGTTCACCCACATGTACAAAAAACTCATAATTACCTACTGCAAAAACTTAGTCAGAAAAAAGAGTGATGATGGAGAATAGATGCAGTTTTTTAAAGTCTTTTAGGGGTTTTTGGGGCATTGCACCACGTATGCTTTTACAATAGTTTCGAATATTGCTAAACTCCCCTCCTTATTTGAGCTCTGTTTGCCAAAAGCTAACTTTAAAGATCTCCCACCACCAACTTTTGCGAAATGTGAAAACAATTTTAACTTCAGATGTTGTGGGGAAAAAAAGCTTTATTATACAAGAAATTAAATAATGGACATTAGAGAGGATGAAGGGCAGATTCAAAACAAAGCTAGGTTCCATGTCTGCTCTTCAAATCACGTTAGGCTAACTGGTAACCCATAAAACTACCAGCTACAGTAGACCAGCTAGTGCACAAGCGGAGACACAACAGAATCTGACAACGTATCAAATGTTAAAACAGTAAAACATACCTACTTATTGTGTTACGTATCAAATCTTAACAGGAAGTGAAATAGGAGCAATCTACTCTACTACAGTAACTTCACTGTACTTTAGAGGTGCAAGACAGCAAATTATTGGGAAGCTGCTTCCTTTATTTTACCCTAAACAGACAAACAAACCTGCCGCATCTTACACAAAGCACAGTTATTTGAAGTTTAAAGTTCTTCGGAAGCCAGCCTGACTCCATGATAGCCTTTAATAGTTCACTTTGGCAGGATGAAAATGTACTTTTCAGTTTGGTTTATGATTTATTTTTAAATGCAGGGTGTCCATCTTCTGAGTATGGTTCAGAGGATTTTACTGAATGATGCTGCTGCTATATAGATGTAACACTATTTCCCTGTTTATCATTAGCATAGAATGTAAAAGATCCCTTTTCTTCTTCTTGTGACCCCAGAGTGTTCATCATAAAACCAAAAATAAGATGTAAGTATCACAGAAGTAACTCATACAGTTGTCGTGGAAAATTAAAACTTTCTCCACAGACTACTCTTCTATAATTGCTTAAATTTGCTCCAGTTCTTGGGCTCCCTGATTAGCCAGTGCATACTTGAACACACACCAGCAAAGAGAAAAGCCAGATACATAACCGAGCAGTCTTAGGTAGACGGGAAAGTTCATTCTATCTGTTGTGGCCCAGAAAAAAAAGCAACTGTTTCTCGAAGCCTTGCCGTGTTTTTTCGTCGTGACACCGATTCTGGGTAGCTTCACTCCAATTCTACCACCGCAGCTCGCTGTCAGTCAAGAGCTCCCGGTCGAAGGAAATGCAATGGAGGCTCCACCTGGCTTCCATTAACCTGTCGTTGCCCTGGAACAATGTGGAGGAGCTTTCAGAGAGGGGTGGGAGTGTCAGGAGTATCCCTGTAAACTGCCACTAATAAAGCTGGCCAGGCCCGCTCAAATGTTATTCTACATGTGTGAAGGATATCAGCTGTGAAGCTTTTAAAAAACAGCCTGCTTTCTGGTCAGCTCAAGAGGTCTAGGATAGAGGGGTTGATGGGGAATGGAGGGGTGTATGCTTCTATTTTTTCCAGCGTGCCTCAGAAAATCTTCTCATAAACAATTATGCAAACACGAACATACAGAGAAAGCTCTATTCCGAGAGCTCCCCATCTGCAGGACCAGCTCAGTTTATCTTCTGCGCAGTAATGAGTGCAGCTCTTTGATGTAAACGTTCTGTATATATGTGTGGGGCAGGCCAGGAGTGGAGACAGACATGTGGGGCCATGTCATACCCATAAGTGGTGCAGTAATCACAGCAGTGCACGGAAGAGTTGTTTCTGATTTTTGGTAGTTCTTTTCATTTGCCACTGGTTTATATTTAGACTGCGCATTGCATTGCATTGCATTGAAACAACAACAAAAAAAGTTGTGTATCATGGCTCAGATTAAGAATTTGCGAAGTTTTATGAATTCAGAATCAAAGTTAGAATACAGCTTTGTCAGGTTCAATGTCCGATCTAAGTGTAAAAGTAAAAAACACAATTTGTGATGATTCTCCAACAATAAAAAAAAGGATAAATAATCAAACAAAAAGTACTTTTAGTCTACGTAATCCATACAGATGTAAAAGACCTCATGTTAGGAGACTTTTTTTTATGAGTGAGTATTAAATACATACTAATCAACATTGATTTTCTTGGTTCTTTCAGGTAAAAAAAAACTTTGTGTAAACAAATGTCCAGCTGTGTTGAGCTTGCTAACTTGGAATGAAAGAGTTTTTTTTTTCCATCTGATTTGGACCGGCCTGAAGTGACATATTCTGTGTTTTGGCGCAAATCTCCCACTTTTCAAGTCTACATTAAAATAACAATAACATAATTCGAACAAGATTAGAAAATAAGAAATTGTTCAGAAATGAATGACCAAAAAATTATAAATACAAAAGTAAATCCATACTTATTTGGCCATTGTTGGGGGCTTTTTAAAAAATATGTGGTTATTTAGTATTGTTACATTTTTTCTCTCAATAAACTGAAATCCATTCATTTTCTACACCGCTTATTCCAAACAGGGTTGCATGTTGGACTGAAGTCTGTCCCAACTGACGGCTGATATCCATATGATTTTCATCATATATATTGATCAAAACCAAGTTTTTGTCTTCCCATACTATGTTTTATGATGTTTTGTGTGTAAGGTTTGGTTTAGGATTGTATTCCCCAGGAAATAGAAAGGATACTCTCACTTTAAATTGTGTGTAGATCATATCTCTAGTGGCACATGTAGTTCTTATTTTCACATTGTTAAGCATAATACAGAAAGCTTGCATTCCGAATTGAGTATGAAATAAGTTATAAAAGGGTCAGAAGCCAGTATTTAACTGTCACCTCGTGCATCAATATTCACCTTCTACAGCCCCATTGCTTTATTCGATCACAGATAAAATAATTTATAAATCAAAGTACAATTTAATGAATCTATTTCCTCTTCAGAAATTAAGAAGTGCTCACAAAAAGGACCCCGAATGACCACTTCTTATAATCTATGAAATGATCTAACGATGAAGTTTTGCTCCTGTAAGCTTGCTTTAGGTGTCTGGGGGATAATGGTGCACTGTTCTTGTTCATCTCAATTGTGAAATACCTGCTTGGCAAAAGAACATGACACCCAGGGTGACACACAGGGATTACTTGTTCTATATTTAGTCTTTATGTACATGAATATTGGCAGGACAGCTCTGTACATGTGACACATACACACACGCGCACACACGCTCGCACCCACACGCCGACGGACAGAGCGATACAGTGATAATAACACACGTCTCCAGCACAGAATACATTTACAAGATGAGCTCTAGAGCAAACACCGGCTGCGATACATAAGGGAATGTCCGAACTACGACAACTTCCTCAGAAAAAAACTGGAACTTTCTCGGAACGGCTATTACTGCCATCGACGAAAAAACAACAGGCAATCAAGAAAAAGATAGAAGGGAAGTATAAAATAATTTAAAGTCCTGCTAAAACGCGTAGTACATTTGCAGAGATCTATACAAAGCGGCACGTCGGGATCTCCTCCATTACGTCGGGATGCGTAAGCTGAAGGAGCTGACAGATACAACGGACGAAAGCAAATGTCATGCAGCGCCAAAGAAACATACGAGATGAAACGTGATCCTCTTTGAAGGTTCTGCCTCCCGAGCGGCAGCGTGATGTCAGGACAACGGGGCCTGGTGACAAAAGCAGCTCACGCCATGGGCCGCTCGGACACGCCGCCGAGAAAATGTAAACATAAATATACAGGTTGATATCTCTCTCTACAAACAGTTCAGTCACTGCCACTGGCCCACCAGTTGCGTGAGTAGTCAGTCTGTATACACTCCTTAGTAGAATATCACTTAGTGTTAAATAAACTTATTTAATATATTTATATATATATATATATATATAATAGATTTCTTCTCTGCAAAGTCATTTAGCAGTACTTCCTTGTTTTCACCAGTTTGCTCTGGTATTTTACTGAATGGCCACTGTGTCCGACCACGTAAACGTCCAGCAGGTAGGTCTTGCCCGCGTCCAGGCCTGTGATGGTCTCTGTGGTCACAGCTTTCTGCAGGTTCGGGCTGTGGAAGTACTTGCACAGGACCTTCTCGGCCTTCCGGCGGGTTTCCGGCCCGGCGCACTGGTTCTGCTCCCGGCGCCGCTGCTCCTCGCCGTAGCTGTCGGCCACCTCCTTGCGGTATATGCAGTACTTGTTGCGGTCCTGCGTGCCCAGCCAGGCCACCGTGGCGGAGGAGCAGGTGCGCAGCTTGTCGAAGGCCTTGATGCGGGTGTCCTCCGGGAGGGACGGGAAGGGCTGCTTGCTACTCGGCCGGGTGGTGGCCAGCAGCTTCAGGGTGGACGCCCCCTTCCGGCTTCCCCGCAAGCGGATCAGGTACTTGGCCTTGGGCTTCCCCCTCAGCTGGAACTGCCGCACGCCCTCCACGTTCTGGGAGAGCACCAGCTTGCCGTCGCGCCTCACCTGCACCTGCACCGCGTCCAGGCAGGAGTGGACGAACAGGGTGACCCTCTGGTGGGAGGACACGGGGGCGAAACGCAGGAACTTGCTGCCCTTCCTCTTGATGAAAACGTCCGAGACTTTCCCGTCCTTCAGCTCCAGGGTCTTCTGGCGAGCTTCCTCTTTGGTGCGGGCGAAGGTTCCCACGTAGGCCGTGCTGGTGTTGGTGGCCGAATTCACCGCGAACACGTCGAAGTAGTACTGCGTGTCGGGCTTGAGGTCCGACACCGTGAAGATGTTCTTGTTGCCGATGCACACCTTCTGAATGTCTGACGCTTTGGGCTTGGCCGCGTACGCCCGGGAGATCTTGTTGCTCGTGAGGCCTCTCTCCTTCCCAAAGCCGCTGTCGGGGGACACGAAGCCAAAGTGCACGAAGTCGAACGGGCTGAAGTCTCGGCCGGGTTTCGGGGCCAACATGAAGGCGTCGTCGGCGCTGATCTTGGCCTCGGCGGCGCACATGCTCTTGAAATTGTGCTCCTTGTTGAGCACCACGCAGTACTGGACGGGCTGGCCCATGAGGGAGCCCGTGGGCGTGGGCTTCCAGGCCAGCGTGACGGTGGTTCGCCCCAGGGCGGTCACGTCCACCCGGGGGTCGTAGGGCAGCTCCGGGTAGGGCTGGTCGGACTCCGGCGTGGTGGTGGCGTACGCCTTGAAGTTGCTGTCTTTCTCGGTGGACAGCAGCTCCAGCTGGTAGAGGCCGGACGGCGTGCTGGTGGAGACGTAGGACTCCACGTCGTTACCCTTGTAGGTGAAGAGCTCCGTGCCCTCGTCCACCGTCACCTGCTGTTTCTGCTGGTCCAAAGGTTCAGGCTCTCCTGGAAAGAAAAGCAAACACACACAGCGTGAACTCTTAACTGAATACTGCCTCCAAACTGATATTACCAACCCCAGGGTAAATCTCCATCAGTGATCTTCGAATATGTTCGATTTAGTCTTTGCCGAATAGACATTCCCCCCAATTAAAGAAGGTTTAATTATGTTGGATCACTCTCAACATCTCTGGGATGATTATCCCCCCCGACACTGCAGCCATGCTTTCAGTCCAAACATCCCCGAAGATCACAGGCCAACATTCACTTGGCCTTCCCTGGGAAGCTGTGCTACAAAGAGGCGCCTTGTAGTTTCTATGTGAGAGAGACAGTCTGAGCTCTTACTCCACCTTCAGCGAGAAACCATAATATTATGTTTGTCAACTGGAGACTGTACTCAGTGGTGTTCTCAAAATTAGTGCGCAAAGATTTACTCCCACAGGAGAATTCTAACCAAAAAGGGCTGCTAATCCAGCAAGAGGGCCACTGTTTCGAGCTTTGATGCTGCCCATCTTGCATTTCGCGAAGACAGAATTACCACATACAGCTGGCACTTTGTGTGTTGAGGTCATATTTGTCATTATTCTTTCAGCTCAGAATGAATTCTTTTCTCTTGAGGCACGTCTTGTGTCAACTCAGCAGTGCAACAACCCAATAAATCATTGGGGAATATTTCTTCTGACAAGCACACACACACACACACACAGATATACACACACAGGTGCTCGTATATTGCCATTCAACTATATGCTCACGTCATGCATCTATGCACTAAACCACCGCTTTAGTCATCTGGCACGATCCCCTGTGCTGAAAGGACAGCCTCCAGATGGAGAAAGTTTTAACGTGAGGGGAAAAAAGAGCAAAGGGAAAAAAGGAAGGAAGAGAGACAGACAGAAAGAGCAGCAGAATTTACCTTAAGAAGACCAAGACAGCCTAAGTAAAGGGATGTAATGGCTTTGATTCAGTACACAGTCTAGAGTTCGGCGCTTCCCTGAAATTACAGATGTCAGTTTTGGGCCGAGTCAGACCTCATTAGTGGTCAGACGAGACACTACGACTGTGACTTAATTAAAACCTACCAAAACACAAAGCCTTACATCACTGTGTAGGTTAATTGTCCACTTGTGTGTGTGTGGTGGGGGTTATTTCTACATAACAGGTCATTAACCTCTTCCACGGCTGCCTGATGTCAGTTATACCTGATCCCTCTCCACTGGACTCCTCCGGGAGCTCTTGCAGGGTAAGTTTCCATTCCAGAGGAGCATCGCATGGTGTCACTGTCACAGACAGGGGGGTGTTATCTTCTTCCACCACAAAGTAGTACCTGAGAAAAACAATAGGCGCAATATGAACTCGTTGTGTGACGATAACCTGTGAAAAGTGTATGACTTTCCTGAAACAACATGGCTCAATAACCTGGTGATGTTTTTGTATCTCAACTACTACGGTCTTTAGTTTTCGTCTCAATTTCAAAGGTCGTACTACAAGGGGAGATTTTACCTTGTTTGGATTTGTAAGAGGTGTCTGTGCAGGTATGACTGAGTGTCATCGGCTTTGAACTCAGCGATTACCTCATTCGTTTAGTCTGTCTCCGGCGCTCTTACCTTTTGGGTGTGTCCCTGAACAGGAAGCCGCTGATCTCTGCTCCGTCTGGTATGACAGAGGAGTCGTGGAACAGCGATTTGTCTCTGATCTGCATCTGAAAGAGCCCTTCATCTCTCGTGGGCAGCTTTTGGGCCAAAGATCCCAGGCCCAACAGCATCAGCAGCAACAGGCTCCAACCTTTACACTGCCTCATCCTGAAATACACAGACAAGACTGTTTAAGCTTCATTAAGTGTGTGAATGTGCTGAACATTTTCCTGGCTAATAAGGTTATTTGCTCCAAATTTGTGTCAAAACTATAAAAAAAATATCATTTTCTAGGTCATCTATCAATCATGTTAACTGGACAAACAAGCAGAAAGAGTCCATTATGGTCGCTTCAAACTATTGCACAGTACCCTTTAAAAAGATCAACCTCAAAAAATGAAATTTTGAGCTATTAAAGTTGTATATGTACAGTACACATTTTCTAAACATGAAAAAGAGCCAGGCTAAGCAACCTGGGTCTTGTGAGCATGAAGACATGGAATCCTTGACACCAAAATAAATATGTTCTAACTAATTAGTTTAGACTTAGATTTAACGCTTAACACTAAAAGGTTTGTGTTTTTTTTATTTCTATTTGTTTAATTCTCATGGAAAAGTTTAGTCACAGCTTCCTGTGTAAATATGCTAAATGAAGTTAGGCTACTTAGGTGCTAGATGTAGATCACCATTCATCCAACCATTCATTTTCCATAGCCGCTTGGTCCATGTAGGGGTTACCACTACTCAACAATCAGCAATTTCCTTTTTTTTTAAGCAAACTACCTGCATACAATTAATAAAGGATGTTGTTAAACTGTGTAAAAAAGGATAACTTGTCATCCAAGTTGGTTTCCTAAAATGTTTCAAGTCTTCATTCAGCTAACCGTAAGCCATGACAGGCTAATGGACTACTGGCATTAAGTGGAGCATCTGTCAATTGACAGTGGCTTAATCAGTTTTATGCAAGGGTTCAGCTTTTATAATGGTTGTTTATTTAAAGCAGGCCATAAATTAACATGTATATTGTGTGGCGATGCAACAAATGTCTACATTTTGTGACCAAAGCCCTCAACAGCATGTTGTAGTCTTTTCCCCCTCATTTTGACATTGGGTCATTCGTTATCCGTAATTCGTTTATCCACAAATGAGCTGAGCTAAACCGGTTTTCCATGGGGAAAAAGGCAAGGTACACCCTTGACAGGTCGCCAGAGCTCATTTTTATTATTGTCAAACAAAATGAATTTCCATTGAGTTACAGCTATTTGGCGCTGCCTGGTTTGGAGGACTTGCACTTTCATTTTTCCCTATTACGGATCCCGTTTCACGTCCAAACGTCCTCTTGCCATTGCTCGCCTTTAGTTTTATCCCTATTTGACATGCAACAAAGCGGGCCATTGCAACAAATCACCGCGTGTGAGTAAATGAGACGGCGAGAAACACGGAGGGTGAATGAGTACCGCTTGCCACATAAAGGAAGCAGGGATTAGATTTAAACAGGAATGTGTGAAGGAGAAGACACTACTTAGTGCTCCGGGGGCCCACGCCGTGGTATTTCATAAAACTCTCTACATAAAATCCCCCCGATCCGTGTCGATTAAGTTTTATTGATGCTGATATAAAATAGTTTGGTGCGGGCCACAGTGGAAGCGGCCTGAAGAACCTCTCACGTATCCCCCCGTCTATTGATTTTGCCCCATTGATTGCAGCTGATGGGAATGCCAAATCCCCGGTGATTTAATCAGCGTAATGATGGCAGATTAGCCAGATACTTTACTGCCACTTTACTGCAAGTGAGATGGTGTCCTTTTAACGACCCCTCTCTCCCTCTCCCTTTCTCCGCTCACCCTCACTTGTCTGTCCCTTTCCGGTGATCCCCCTGTTTTTTTTTTTTTCATTGAGCAAATAATCTCTTTCACACTTCTGCACACGTACAATTCCCCTCTCAGTTCCTCTTTATGTACCCTCCTCCATCGTTACCCCTCAAAAAAACAGGGAGAGATTAGTGAAAGCCGACATCTCCAGCCTGGATGGACCTCCACGCCCACAAGTGCAGGTTAATTTCTCCTTTACGGAGCCTTAAAAACACAAGCAAAGGGAAAAGATCCCTTGACAGCTTGTGTCAATGTCTTGGCCTCCCGTCATGCCGCCAGACATCAGAGAGCAAAAAAGAGAAAAAGCCGCCTTAAGTGGTACTTTGAGGTTTGACTCACACAGAGGGGTTTGAGATCCTTATCGCTGCGGCTTGTCTCGTTCCACTTCAAAAAAAGCGTGTCAGTCAGAACAAAGACGCGTCTATTAATACTCAAGACGGCTCTGAGGTGGTATGTACATAGCTGCTCAGGGCTGTCTCTCATTCCAAGCATCTCCAAACACCTCACAGACACACCGATCCCCCCCCCCCCAGCCTCCAATCTGACTCTGGTCCCATCGTGCTAAAGGGTTTTTGTCGGCCCTGTCGTTAGCACATTCGACGGGTGCCTTCGATGTGTTCCTCACATATGACACGTCGACCTCACATACTGGAGCAATCAATCTTTCAGAAAAGTATTCGGGGGGGGGGGGGGGGGGGATGACATCTGAATATCAGAGCAGCTGTGTCACGGACCGGAGAGGTGTCAGCACCACTCTCAGGCCACAAAAAGCCGCCACCCACGGCCCAAATAACACCCGGAAATAAAACGCCGTCCAAAAGGAATCAGATTCAGTTTGATTCAAACGTGGGCGAATGTGTGGATGAGATTGTCTTAAAGTCAGAGTAACCCGAAAGCGTGTGAACTTTGTTTTGCGGGTCCTTGATATCTGGTTATTCACATGTTTCTGTTTGACTTTAGTGGGATTTACTTGGGATTGCGGACCGGAAAAACGTCTCGTTCTGACTGCACAGCTGTCGAACGTACAAAGCTGCATAGATTAAAGGACAAAACGCAGGACTTTTCAGGGTGTGGAAACAGTAATAAACTGTGTTTTTTTTTTTGTTTTCCCAAGGCCCTTTTTAAAAGAAAGAATCAAGGAACACCAGGAAAAAAATAATCAACTATCTACCCAAATTGTTATTTTGCAAAAAGGACATGTCAGCAGAACTTCTGCCTTCACAACTCTGACCCAGCCGAGGTCATTACAAGCAAATCAAGCCAAAATAAAAAAAAGTTCACACTTTGTATCTACATACCCCCCCTCCACACACCACCCAGATGGATGCAATCATTTCAGTGACAACAATCCACAGCAAGATTCAAATCCCTCCCTGTGGGCTGAAGATGAGAGCGGGTAAATATCTGTTACACGCCACGATTTCCCTCCACCTGATCTCCGAGCGCGCGTCTTTCTGTACTGATTGCGGGCAAACAAATCCCCCTTTTTTCTGTGGGGTGCTCCCGAACATAAGGCAGACCGCAGCCGTGCGTCCTGTCACGCGTGGACGCACGCATGTGCTCCGGCCTGAGCGGATGAAACTGCCCCCCCCCCCCGGCCCACTCTTTTTCCCCCTCCCCTTTTTTTAAAAACCCTTTTTTCCCCTTCCCCTCCAGCTCCTTGTCAAGATGGATAAGCCTCCTGCCTGCTGCCACATGGAGCTCATTAACGGAACAGGAGGGGAGTAAAAAAAGACAGTTTAATTTCAACACAAATAAAGAGACATTTCAGATTCCACCCCAACAAGACGCCTGGCATGGGCCGGAAAAGACCTAAAGCCTCCGTGTGGTTTCTTAGAGCTGTTCTGGGAGCAGATTTATGGCGAGTCCTCGATAGAGTTCCATCAGCGCCTGTCACTGCAGGGCCAATGTGGGGGATTACGGCTTTTTTGGGGAGCCAAGGAATGGAACCGCATAGGACCTGGACCTGCGCTAGAGGCAGGCCAAACCAAACCAGACCGGGCCTGGATCTGTTGGACGGCTGAACATCTCATTAATGAGCTGGTAGAGACTGCGGCGAGAGCTCCGGTCCAGGAACGGAGGATTTTTTATCTGTGGTGAGCGCTTCCAAACCGACACATTCCCCTCTCCCGCTCGGTGCGTGAGTCTAAATCACGACTCGGGACCTGTCACCTCGCCATCCACAACATGGCTCGCGCTTTGGGTTTCAAAACCGTGAAGCCTGGCACAGAAGCACCGTGGAGAGAAGAGCTAGTTTCCTCCTAACTCCCCCCCCATCCTCGCACCCTGGACATTGCTTTTGCATCCTGGAATGTCTCTATGAAGAGGGGTCAGGCCATTCAGAAGGGGATGGAGGGTAGGGGGAGTGGCCGGGGGACTCTGACTGATGTGTGGCCATTGTGACTGTTAGGGTGATTATAGATTACAAGAGAGAAAATGCCCCCCCCCCCCTCCTTTTCAACAACCACCCCACCCCTTCTCCAATGGGGAAAGTCATCCACCCACTTGCCCCATCACGCACGTCCGTGGGAAACGAGTCCATCCCGATCCTCCCAGGCGTCGTGCTCGGGTGAAGCCCGGAGAAAAGTGGAGCACAAGAAGAAGAAGAAAAAAAAAAAGCCCGTTCAGAAGTTCTGCCTGCGTCCGAATGGGGGAGCACAACGAGGGGGGGCTTTGCAAAGTGAGCACGCTGGGGAGAGGATGGAAGGTGGGGGGTGTTGTTGAATGGGTGGATGGGATATGTTGAATAATTTAACAAAGAAACTTAAAGAGAAACCGTGCGCGCTGACTCTGGAGAAGTGACCACAGGCAGTGGACAGTACGTCCACTGAAGCCCGTCACCCCTCTGGACGCAAGCAACACTGTCGGAATTCTTTCAGCCCGAGAGTTTTCATATGCAAATCACGGTTTAGTTACGGTATGCGACGCAGACCTTCCCCATTTCAAGACTTTTTTCCCCCCTTCCTCTCCTTCTCGCTCATGATTCATCCTCCTGAGAAAGGAGAGGGGAGGCAGTGTGGCTCCACTCAGCCGCTACAGACCATTACTCCCATCTTCGCTCCGGGTTTGTCAGTCTCTCATTAGACACCGACAGAGGAGCTCTGACACGGACAGGAGGAGGAGGAGAGCTGGTAGCAGGAGCAAAACCTGTATCGTTTGTTTTTGAACGCATTAAAAAAAACAAGATATGTCTCTGTTTTTCATTCATAGAAGTAAATGGAGCCAGATCAGGCGCTCCACTGACGTCTAACCGGGCTCTCACAGGTGCGTAAAGGCACCCACGGGTGACACGGTGCCTCTCCTGCTTCTCCGTACTGCACTCAGGGACTATGCAGTTAAAGTTAAGAGTGGAGAGCAGAGCTACAGGGCATACCGCGATGGCAGGTAGACATCGGGCATGAATAAATTCAGCGGGTGCCGTGTCACGTACGGAGACCGTCCAGGACGCAAAAGGATTTCCTAAAAGTTTCCCCTGACCTCAGACCCCCGTGCCGTGGCCATACGATCAAAATGAAAAAATGTTTTTAAAAAATGGAAACAACAACTAAATGCGAGTTAGGGCTTGCTGGTAATGCGTTAGAAACTTCCCAGAGTTGTAAAAACCGCAAAACCCCTCTTCTCCCCTTCAGACGCTTGAAAGGAAAACGAGTCCCGTCGGCTGTGGTCGGCTTTTTTGCGCGTGTCTTTAGAAAACAAATGAAAAGTTTAAAACGCTTTCTCAAGGAAGGATATTCCCTTGAATGTACGGATCAGACTCGCAAAAGGAAAATCAACCAAAAGATAAAAAAACTGGATGTGTACATTAGAAAAAGGCTTACCTCTCAGAATGTGAAGAGACGGCGTTCTCTGAAGGATGCTACTTCTCTCCGTGAAAAAAGAAAGAAAAAAAACTCCTTTGAAATTAAGCACAAGGAAAACTAAGACGATTTGGTAAAAAAAAAATAAAAAAAATGCTTTAAAGCCCCAGGTCTCTGGTAGTTCCCCTCCGCTTTTTACGCGTGTATGAAACCGGATGAAAACGGCGGTCTCTGGTGCGCGTTTGCAGCTTTTTTCTCGCGGACTGAGCTGGTCTGTGGTGGGCAGAAGCGTGTGTGTGAGAGAGGGAGTGTGTGTGTGAGTGGGTATCCCGAGTTGCTGGCAGTGCGTCCCTCCCCTGCCGCGCCGCTGCTATTCAAACCTCCACTGGATTGGAGGCAAAACTGGTGCGAACTTCTTCTTCTCCTTCCTCTTCTTCCTTTTCTCTCGAGGCTCCAAGGCACACAGAACCAGCCCACTTCTTCAGGAGCACGCCACCAACCAAAAAAAAAAAAAAAAAAAAAAAAAAAAAAAAAGAAGCCAAACAGGGACCAGACAGAATGTTCCCTTTTGGCCCTTTAAAACTTTAAGAAAAGAAGGAATAATTCCTCACAGATGATAGAATCCTGTTAAACGTAGAAAAAACTATTTCATTTGGAGTGGTGTGTGACCAGAGCGTTCATCTAACGTCTGGTGGGTTGTTTTTTTTTTTTTTTTTTTGGAGAGCGGGGTTCCCCTTTCAGGCTTTTTATATCCGGGCTGTTTACTCTGATGCTCCCAGGAAAATTATCGGTTTGAGCAGTAGCACCCTTCCAGAGTCACGCAACCCCCGGGGCGACAGCGTGAGGGCAAGTTTTATCACGGGCCCTGATACCTGTGCGCGCGACCGTGCGCGCGCAAACAGCGTCATAACAGACTGCAGGTTTTTTTGTTGTTGTTGTTCTTGCTCCTCCACACTTTGGCAGCAATTGAAATGTGGCACATAAAAGCGCACCAATTTACATATTTTCTTTTCCTCTTTTTTTTTTTTTTTGACTGATCAGCTATGGAAATTCCCAAACGAGGCATTGCTTGTGTTAGTGTTGGCTCTTCCTGCTTTTTATGGAACCCCGGGAAGTAAATATTTACCCAAGATAAGCGCCTCTGACTGTTTCTGAAATGTATTGTCCCCCCCACAAATGGATGGCTCGATTTGGGGTTCCGCCCGGGGTGAGGATGATGCTTGGTGCTGCTTCCTCTGCGTCCAGCTTCCTGCTGGACTGAGGAGGCCTGCAGCTTGGACCAGGCTTACCAAACCGTGCTACACAGTTTGCACGGATCCATGGTGCCCTGTAAGTGGTAAATATCTGAAAACTGCGAGAGGAAAGAGGTCATGCCATCATTTCCACGGATGGAACATCAGGAATGGCATAACACGCAAAGACAAGCTTGCAAACATAACGTTAACCATATTTTTTTGCTTGATAAACCAAGAAAACTATTCCTCATTCATTGGCAGCTCACAGATCTGTTCCATGCGAACTGCAAATGCTCGCAAAATGAGCTAGTGTTGGTGCAACAGTGTCATCTAGCGTTGGAAAGTTCATGGCGTCCTGACTGGGTGGAGTTGATCTACTTTTTTTGGGTGTCTGAGATGGGGTTGGAGAACACTTTTTTTTTTTTGCAAATGTCTTTAAAGACTACAAAAACAGTGCTGCAATACAAAGAATAGTATATTTTATTCTGGTAGCTGTTGCTCTCTCAAATGTTCCACAGTTAAAAAAATACACAGACATTATTGTATGAATGCTTTATATTCAAATAGAAACCAAATTTGGTGCTTTGCACATCTCATCAGCCAGATTAATATTCACAACAGAGCATTTCTAATGTTTAGTGAGACGGTTTATATTTTCTGGGAAAGGAAGTGGGACCAAGATTATGACGATACTTGTTTTTAAAATACTGTTTGAGGAATATTTCTGAAGAAAATGAGTAAACTGCCAAATGACCAATAATATAATGTGGGATATCAAGAACAGAGTCTCAGAAGTAAAATAAAATAAAAAGTCAGTCTGCAAAGGAACCACATCCACATCAAAAACGGGCATGATCCCGTCATTCAGGAACACAAATTAAGGAATAATTCTCCATGAGCACGGGTCACCACGCCAACCACAAATGGAGGTAAAAGCTCTGTTATGTAGCGATGATCCCACATGATACAGAAACACTGTGGAACAAACCGACATTAGAATGAACCAAACAGTAAAGAAGAATTGACATTGCATCAGTTTGTTTTATTTTTTTGTCTCCTGTCCAGTTTTGGCACATACTACATTTTTTGTCCTCTTCCTTTTTGGTTTTCGACCAAAATCTGACACTCATAATGGTTAGAATAGAAGATGTTTTTCCCCCCTTTCTCTAGCGTACAAGCCGACACATTTGGCTTGAGATGTGTGTAGGTGTGTACATGCTTGTGGGGTTATTGACGCCTGGGGTCCTGATTGGGAACGCGGTGACTTCAGAAACGCATTATTTGAACAAGATGCTAATTAGAACATGCTATTAGCCACACCACCAGGCCATGAAAATGAATCCACCCCGGGGATGTGTTATGTTCACGGAGCCTGAGTTCATGCACAGATACACACACACACACACTCATGGACTTTACCCGGTTACACAAATGTTGAAAAGGCATTTACACCAGAAAGGGAAAAAGGAAGCACAAAAATATATATTTTTATAGAATGTCAAGCACAATTTATGTTCTTTTGCCTAGATGGTGTTTTGTATTTCTGTAGCATTGTTTTAGTACTACACCACAAGGATATTTATTGACACTTCATTCTAAAGTTACAAAGCATACACAGTCTTTAATTATTTCTTCACTTGTGATGATTTAAAGTGCGCATTAATGCAGGATAAATCACGAAGTCCCATTTGTCACCATAAACTAATATCGCATCCAAAGTGAATTTGTGTAATTACGTCCCACTTAATAAATCATCACAGTGAACGCTAAAACACTCTAGATAGTACCCACAAATAGACATTTAGCTGTAAATCTGCATCAGGCACTGATTGGAAGGAGAATCACTGGCATGGCAAATGAACTGAGGACTTCTAATGATCAGCGGGTGATACCAGCATGAAAGGTTCACTGTGGTTAAGCAGCTAATGTGTCTTAAAGTAACTCCAAACATGAATATTCTGCATCAGGTACATATCGTCTTATCTCGTGAAAACATGTAGATTACAACCTCACAGTGTCCGGTTGATAAAGGGTCCAACTGACATGTTAATGAAACGTTCATGGGAGTAAAAGATAGTGAACAGGATTCTACATTAGATCTCTCTTTATTTTGTAAAATCTACCATCCATTTTGTGGACTGGCTTATTCCGGTTTGGGTGTTTCTGGAACCCATTGAGAGGAACACACAGAGACAAGCAAGACATGCAACCATCCTCATGCCTATAGTCATTTAGGGTTTCCTTTTGGCCTAACTTGCTCATTTTTTGGACCCAGAGAGAATTGACGCATACGTGGGGAGAACAATACAAATCAAATGATAGTTTTATCTCACCCTGAGACATTATAGGTGACTTTGGTCGCTTTGATATAAAGTTGTATTGGTTGAAAACTAGGAAAAATGAATAAAATCACTTTTGCTGGAGTATACATTAAAAAGATGGATCAGTGGCTCTCAGGCCAAAGGGCAGAAAAGAATCCTCTGTAAACAATTGAATGAATTTGGATGTAGTCTTTCACAGGGCTTTAGCTGATTTAGAAATCTGGTTCCTTGCCAGTTATCTCAATGACTGCCTAACAGATTGAAGCTTTGCTGTACAATAATTAGACAATCTTTAATAAAAACATATTTTTTTTGGCCGAGTAATGATATCAAGAGTGAAAAGTCTTGCATCAGATTCCATAGAGAGTTTGACCGCACATTCTGTATTTTCAAAAGTGACCAGATAAGAAAGGATTCTGATCAAACAGCATCCTTTGTTCTGTGGCACATGTCAAGGGCACATGTCAAGCCTGTGGTTGTGGGAGCCGGGTCAGAAAAACGAATATTGATTCTAGTGAGGACAACATACTGCCATTTTTAACGTCGGCATCAATGTTAAAATCAATCATTCTAATAATCTAATCGCTCCTTTCCAGTAGACAATTGTAATTTAGAAAAAAAAACAATATTCAGACAAACATTCTGCTTAGACTATACACCAGAACAAAGGCAAGTTTGTTTAGTGTGTTTCACTATGTTGCTGATGTGCTAACAATGAGGTTCTCGTACAGACTTTAACAATTTAATAATTTCATCTAATAATTGGCCCAATATTTCTGAATATTATGGAAACGGTTGGTATTACAATGGTTACCACTCCTCTAGCTGTTGTTGGAGTGCTTTTAAACCTGATGTGATTGGATAATATGGCAGGATAAATTCATTCAAAGCAACAAACTTGTTTTGCTTGAGCAAAGTCTGTTAAAATAATATTGGTTTTTTTTTTTTTTTTTAATGAATAAAACTTTGGGGTGAAGTCCTTATTTTGATCACGTTAGGTGTCATTTAGATTTCTGTCACATCTCCCAACAGTGAATTTCAAATTTCCCAACAGTGAAATTCAAAACAGTTTCAACAGTGAAATTCAAAAGAAGCAAAAGTGGGAGTACTGATGCTTTGTGGTCATGATTCTCTGACCTCAGCCTGTTTGCTCTGGGGGGTAGGTCTGTTATGGAGTTTTGTCTCACTACTGACCGCCTTACTCTTCTTCAACTGCTCAGGTAATCCATTAATACAGTGGGGGATGGAAAGCCCTCCTAGTTGGCCAGAGATGCATTCACACGTCGCTAACTACTCACTTTACTCCCTTAATGTCCACCTAGGCATTAGTTCTGGATGCTGGGGATCAGCAGAGCTACCTCTGCCTTTTAGCCGCCGACCTACTTCAGACTGAGTTAATCGTTAACCTGGCAGATCTGAGAGCCCTTTTTCAGACAAACACCCTCTCTGTAAACACCTCTCCCCATCATTTTTTCCCCCGCTAGTCACCTCTTAAGTGAGTTTGGGAGGATAAACAATGCCTGAACTCTGGCTTAACCAAAGCCCGAGCACATCTCGCCATTTTCTCTAATCTGGTCAGTGTTAGCAGATTTTTTTTTTCTTTTTTTTTTTCGCACACTGCTTTGCACTGAAGGCATCATCTCCGGAGAAAACGGCGAGACGCAGTAGGAGGAGAGGCAGGAGGTTATAGATCAAGGAAAAGAATGAGGGAGGGAAGGACAGTGATGGGAAGCTGTGCAGGCTTTACCCCATCATGTACCCACTCGGCCTTCAAAATGAGCCTGTGAGCGTAGATAAGGCGGGCTTTGGTGGACTTTGTGTAGTTTGTGTGGTAAAGTGAGACCCATGAAGCAGCAGAGACATAAAAAAATCAAACACATCAACTCTGGGAAATCAGGTTTTTATAAGTGCCTCAGTATTTCTGAAATGAGACCCCAGGCCATCCTCCAATTCGTTCATTCATCTTCTCTTCTCCTTCAAAAGCTCTTTCAAAGGACTAAAAGCCACAATTGAAACCAGATGAAAGAGGACACAGGGAAAGAGCACATGTCATGTCAGCGTCTGACTTCCTGTCATTATCCAATAAGGGAGCAGTTGTTGTCGGCGTTCGACTTCATCCTATTATCCGGCGAGGGAGCAGCTCGTCAGTAGTGCCTGAAATACTCAGGGGACGGGGGAGAAATAAACAAGGAGCAAAGACGGAGAGCCGCAGTCACTTAAACACACACAGAGATTCAGACAGGAGTCCGTCCGGGGCCTTTTTAGTGAAACTCTAGAGCCCGGCCGCTCCGGGCACGGTATGTCCACTGTAAACACGTGAGGAGACAGCAATAGGCAGAGGAGGTTCCTAGTTCTGTCTGTTTTCTGTCTTCCAGCAGATGGAGGACAAACCAGGGGTAGCATCACATTACGCGTAACGCTACACAACTGGGTTTCACTTGCAAATGATCAAAACTTAAATTCAAAGTTAGTTTTGATATATGAACAGTAGTGTTTATGTATTTATGCCTTAACTGTTCCCTTTTTTTTTGCTCCTTTACTCAGTGTGTGAGCACAAACTACCTTTTTGGCAGATTTAAGAATTCAGAAGTTCATATAGAAGTTCTTTTTTATCATAATAACTTGCTTATTGTCAAATGAATCCTGCCAGTTTGCTAAAAATGCACGATGGTGACGCTCCATCCAAGTAAGAAAGGACACATTTCTAAAGATGCTGGATTTGTACAGCAACTGTGTCACCTAAAGTTAAGCATCCACAGTTCTTTATTTAAGTAGATGATTCAAAACTAATCTAGTCGTTGCCAGGGTCCGATCATAAGGAATGCCAAGGAGACATCATCGATGATCTAAGCAATTGTTGCTGTCCATCAATCTGGGAAGGGTTAAGAAGTGAATTTCAACATTCTACAGAGAGAAAGATGTTTTCTTGAGTGAAAAACATTTCAAAGCCGTTTTTTATTCTTCCGAGGACTGGGCGTCTCGGCGAGGTCATCCCAAGGTTTGGCCAGGCAGCGCTCAAAGAAACTGCGAAAACATTTTAAAATTCAGACCAATAAACTGAAGGAAACACTGAATAAATAGTTGTTGCTTTTTTTGGGGAGGTTGCAGGTAAAACGCCTGTGCTCACAGAAAGTAAGGGAATGGCACCACAGGTTACATTTGTAAAAAAATATGTCTGCAAGAGCTGTGGAGCAATGCGATTTGGCCCCAGTGCGCAGCCGTCTGTGTGGAGAAAACAACACACAGCAACTCATCCCAAAATCAATCGCAAGTGGGGTTAGGAAAATATTCTCTCATTGGCAAGTACACCCTGGAGCCTTGGAGTTATCCACTTACTCCTCATGTTTTCCAAAGTATTGTCGAGTCACTGAGAGGCCATCTATCTGACAGCTGAAGTTGCCACGGCAATCAGATAATGCATCAGAACAATCATCCTCAAACACAACAAGAAATCTCTGAATCGAGGCGTTGCGATAGTTGTGTCAAACTCAAGATGTCGATCTGATTGAAATGTTGTGAAGGGACCTAAAATAAACCTCTCTCTCTCTCTCTCTCTCTCCCTCTCTCTCTCCCTCTCTCTCTCAATACATATATATATGTATAAACAACACAACAACATGGTTTTTGTACGTTTGTGATAACTTATCTCTCTTTTTAGGTCAACAAGTTCCTAGTTCAACCTCTACAAATGTAGCCGCTTCGCTTCAAATTTGAATTCTTAAAGAAAATTAAATCAAGCTGACTGGTCTCCCTGTGTCTTGTTTTTTTGGGTGCAGCATCCATGATTAACAAAAATATGTACACATCTGAGCTCTGTTTCCTCCTTCATCTCAGTCCTTTTTCATTAGGTTCGGTCCAGTAGAGGTTGATTTTCTGAATACTTTCAACAAATGCGTTTTTCTGTTAATTATAGCAATTTAACTAACATTTATGGAGTGGGCTGTAATCTTTGTTAACAGACAATGATTTCTGGAAGTGTTCCGTGACAGTTTCAGGCCTGTTTATGATGCAGGGCTGCCTCAGGGTCTCGAGACGCGGGCATCCAATACTAATTTCTCTCTGTGTCAACTGTAGACAGAGTATAGTCAGACTCTATTAATATTTTAGATTGTATTAAGTACTGCCGATTATAGAACACTGAAACTCTTTTAAATATTTAAAATTGATCCAATATGAGTGGATGTTTGAGGGGGGGGATTCAGATTGCTGAAAATCTTCCAGTCTTTAGTAACACTGTCTCAATTTTTGGAGACGTGAACGTTTCTTTGTTCTTTTGTGAAAAGTGATAAAGGCTAATGCGATTTGCAAGTAACAGCTCATCTGTTTCAGTTCGATTGCATAAAGCCTCCCAATGTTTTTGACCTGGGTCTCTAGTTAAAAGAACAACAGCCCAGAAAGGTTTTGAACTATTACATTCCCATAAAACTCTCTGATCCAGGTCCATGGACGGCAGCCATTTGTCCCAACCGTCACGTTTTTGTTATGTTTAGTTTTTTTTTTTTTTTCTTAGCTCAGCATTACTGCAGCAATGTATGAATCAGTAATGTAAATAATGGCTTGTTTAAGATTCCCATTTCAGTGCATGTCACATCTTCATGTTGATACTAACACTGTGCATAGTATGATCCCCCCCTTGTGTCTGCATTGCCAAAGGCAACGGGAATTTCAGCGTAGCCACATCAGTTTTTGCACAGATTTCTTTTTGCAGTTGCATGCCACAAATAGGTTATGTCATAATTATTTTAGTAGTGATTTGCTCTCAGCAAATTATCATCTTGTAATGCCACTCTTGTATAAATGTATGCATGTATCAATGCATGTATGTATCTATGTATCTATGTATGTACGTGTGTAGTACTGCAGCATATACTCTCTCTCTCTCTCTCTCTCTCTCTCTCTATATATATATATATATATATATGTATGTATGTATGTATGTACATGTATGTATGTATATATATTGTATTTTATATATTATTATCATTATATATTATGTATTTCCAAGGATTCAATCGCATATAGTTTTGTTTTGGCCATAACAGAGAAACTAGAAACCTAGCGCACACATGATTAAGGGCGACACAGCTGTGGCATCACAATGTTGTTATGATTCAATGCTGAATCACATACTTGTGCTTTTCAACACACTGATCTCATAATGATGATGGGTGTGGAGGTCACTTTGTAGATCATGTAGACGGAGAATGTTTCACTCATCGCAGACACGAGACAAAAGCCCAGCTAAGGCCTCAAATATTATTATTAGATTTGTTGTGGGATCTCCAGGGGTCCACTTTATTCAAACATTAAGACTGCCTCTCAACCAAAGACCATGATACCACGGCAAAGAATATTCCAACAGAAATATCACAACAAAAAATAAGTTTATAGCTCGAATGTCAAAACACTGGATATCAATTAATATCTCTTATGACCTAAGAAAAGGTTTCCGGACATGAACAAAATGTTTTAAATATGTCAATTCAATGTATTATATAAAGAAAATGTCTCTTTAACATCATTGTGGGTGTAGTTTTAACTGAAATTGGATTAGAAAGGGCTGAACAATTAGTGCCAAATCACATAAGAATCATGTTTGTCAAGTCAACCTGAGAGAAAAGTTCTGACCGAAGAACTATGAAGGGAAATACTGCGCCCTACTGGTCTGAGATGCATATGGCTGCTGGTAAGCATCAGATGCCTTCTGGTTGAGTGGTTCAGACAAACTACTAATCACCAAAACAATGGTGAACAAATCTTTTTCTACATATGTAAATTAACCATTTCCTATTAAATCCATTATAGCGAAATCCCAGGTTCAATCATGCTTCTGTTATTTTTTTAGTTGTATTTATTTGAAAGGCCTCTTTCAGTTCAAAGCATGTGCAGTGTTTGTTAAAGACAAATACCATGAAACACACAGAGATTTTTTTGTGCTCATCCAAAAGCTACTGTTGTCATTTAAGTCACATTCCCAACCGTTCCTTTGGTGGATTGTGTGGATTATAGTGGGTCATTTGCAGACATCTTGATCATGGTGTAAATGGTTGTGGAACCAGCTGGGGAGGTTCCACAGCCTCTTGTCTCTTTTTTAGACAAAACAGGCAAACGCTGCCTCTTTTGTCTAGAGTTGTTTTTTCCATACTAAACATAAGTTATATTTTCTACCTCCTTTCTCCAACCAACTGAGTGTTGATGCATTCACTGAAGGCCTGGGTTTTTCCTGGCTTTGTATGTTGACCCAGCTGCCATCTACATATCAGGACAAAAGGTTTGCGTTGTGCTTCCTTCGTGGGAGTTAATTGCGCTACAGAATCAATGACGCAGCTGTGAAAATAAAAAT
Source organism: Menidia menidia (assembly GCA_907169785.1). NCBI lineage: Eukaryota > Metazoa > Chordata > Actinopteri > Atheriniformes > Atherinopsidae > Menidia > Menidia menidia. The sequence goes on from CAJRST010000002.1 coordinate 5,710,801, forward strand.
GGATGGTGGGGCAATGTTCCAACGGGGCAAAAACATCATGTTGAGGGCATGTTGACTATGTCACTGAAGGGGTTTTATAATGGTCTCTGTAGTTTCAGTTGTGAATGTACATGTCAACAGTAAAGGGAAACCAAATTGTATCACCTGAAGCTGATGAACTTCTTCAGTTCAATACAGAAACTTGCAAGTTTCCAAAATTGAAAAATAAATTGTGTTTGCACGAGTTTGGTTCTGCAAATAAATCCCTTTATCACTGTAAAATGACTGAAAATGTACCTTTGTCTTTAAAGGCATGCAAAATAATTGCCTTACTCATAAGTAATATTGAAAAGGAATCATAGATTGCACTATTGAACAAAAATGAATTCATATTTGTAAAGGTTAGTGAGAGTCAGATATACTTATAACCGTGACTAGTCAACAAAATTTAAATGAATCTACAGTGGATGTACATGCAAACTAAAATATTAATTTAAACCCATTTTGTAAATCTTTAGCAAACTGCATATGGTGGGATGGTGGGAAAAACTACTGCATACATCACCCTGATGCTCATTTTTCAGTGCTGCATCCACTCTCAGCATTGGGTGGCAGTAATGTTCAAATCTCACAACAGAGCTGACAAAGAGGTGGGCTGAAGTCATAGTGTCCTTTGGACGTTTTTAGATATCCACTGCAATGTATTTAGCAAATATTTCTGAGTATTTTTGAGAAGATTGATCTCTCCATACATTTCTTATTTTCTTTTACTTCAAAATTCCCTTTGGTGTTTTCATTCATGCAGTTCATATTTCAGCACCAGACCTACCCACCAGTCATCATGACTTGTTTTTATTTATTATTTATTTGTTTATTTTTGTTTGCTTACATACTCTGCTCTGGTCTTAATTCCACCCATCTATTAGTCCATCTATCCTTCCATTCATTCATCCATCTATCAATCCATAATGTGTCCTCAATAAAACTGCTCGAAGTGGATGAAAGATGCCCACCAAACAACCATGGATGCTTTATTTTTTAACGGTCGGAAGCTGGAGTGCAGAAAAATCCATGCACAACCAGGGAGAGCATGCTAGTTCCACACAGAAATGCCCAAGCTTGGATTTTTACTAGGAATCTTTTGTCCATGAGCAGTGTTGGCCCCATCATCACTGTGCTGCATGTTGTACCGCCCATACAAAAATATGAAATGTAAAAACTCTTTCAAGTCAAGCAGTTAGTATATTTTATTATATTTCATTATTATGATAATGTTTCTCTGTTTCTCCCCATTGTACCTTTGAAAAATACAAACTGTACAAATCCAGTTTCATATCCGTGAAATGGCTGGAGTGGGATTCTACAGCCATTTCCCCGTTCAGTGAAAGAGGATCCATGAAGATGCTTATCGGGTAGGCCGCCACTTGGCAGAAACAGCATTGATCTTTACTGCTCTGCGATACAACAATCACATCTATTGTTGAGGTTATCCAGGTACCAGGAAGTGATTCTTCAGAAGAGCAAGAGAAAACTATAATAACAACGTTAAAAGCAACTAAACGTATCTGAATGGTAATATACGAGCTGTGCAGCTAGGTTCACTCACATGCTCTGATTTAATGTAAAAATGATTAACATGACCAGAAAATGAGAAAATACACCCAAAAGTTTTCTCATGGTCCTAGTTTTGCCACAATAAATGACCATGCACCACTTGTAAATGAGTGGGTCTCTGAAGTTTATTTAGGTGTACAGTTGGAATTCAACTTTGTCATTTTTCAGCATCTCAGGATAAGAACAAAACTAAGCAAGTAGTTTCCCTTCCTTGCTCCTCATGTAATCCCAACCCTGTTGGTAGATGTCCTGTTCCATCCCACAAATTGGGATTGCTTCAGTATTTTTAGAAGGGGGAATACAGTTTTGGCTGTGTTTGAATTGCTCAGTAATTAAATAACACGATGTCCAAAAATTAAGCTCTCCATATAAAAGACAGTCAAAGTCAAAGTAATTCTAAAGTACCTTCAAAAGGAAATTGATCAAACTGCAGACTGTATAATGATTATCTTCCAAGTGAGAAAATCTTCACAATGACACACAGTTTTACATGCTATAGGAGAGAATAAAGAAACTGTGCATACTTTGTCCGGCTTTACTCCATTTTTCCTAGAAAACCAACATTGGGAAACATGACATGTTGGTACAACTTGTCTTACCGTTTTCGGGACACATTTACCTGTATTGAAACTTACTACAAAAATCTCAGAAATGGTAAACCAACATTAGCCTACACATAAACCCAGAGATTCTGTTTGTAAGTAGTTGCTATGTGTACTTTGTAATTTTTTTTAATAATATGCTTTGAATAACAGAAAGAAAGAACAGGATAGAGGAAAGAAGAAAAGATGTCAAATATTGTAAAGGAAAAACAAAAGCAAAGCACCTGACCCAAAGCTAAGAGCAGTGAGGCAAGTTGGCGTATGTTTTGGTGAGTACAGCTCTATATTGCACCACAGCTGGAACAGGAAGTCACACAGCTCATCTGTGGCGGTTGTGAATCGATCACCACTGCAGGTTTTTCCCCTGGACTCAGAGCTGCAGCCCAGAAATGTCTATGAGATCAGCTGACATCTATTTTAGCCTCTCACTAAATGACATGAGACGGTTAGCTTCTTGGAACTCCACCTCCATTTAACCGCCAGTAGAGAGCAGTTTACAGCCTTCTTGATGTGGCATCTTTCAATGTGAGGTGAAAACCAGGCTAACTAGTCTCAACTGGGAATGACGGTACGTTGATAAGAAAAATGTTAAGACAATCGTTAACAATCTTGATAAGGTGCTAGGGCAATATTCTTTAAGAACAGGGGACAACTGGAACATGGTTAAAACTGGATGGAAAACTGTACAGAGATCAGAACGGGCTGAATTTGGTCCCCTTATTACGAAAGCACGTACAGGAAATAACATTTCCACCCTACTTTATATTCCATCAACCTAACTTTTGCAATTAGGTCCTCAACAATGGACAACCTAGAAGAAAAAGGAGGAGCCAACTCCCCTGGGTTGATGAAAAAATAAAATACTTTTTACTCCATTTTTTCTGGAGATGCCTGGTCAAAGATAAAGCCATGTTTGTTACTCTATGAGAACCACAGCTCCCATCTGTTCATTAATGGACGTCATTTTTCCAAAGAAAATTCAATTGTTCTCTGTTTCCCCGTGTACTGTTTTCATAGGTTGCAAACAGAACCGTCTATGGGCCAATGAAGAAGCACGTGAACTCTGTCTAAATCCTTTTTTGAGAAACAACCCTGGAAGAAAAATGACACAACAGATTCTGGAAAATACACATCATCTGGCTGCGACTTCAGGCTCGCTAGCGTTGCAGGAATTCAACCAAACAACACAGATTTGTTTCTGGAAATAGAATTTGTAACCTTGCATGTTTCCTCTGACCCCTTTCAGAATAAAGCTGAGCTAGGCCCAGCAAAAACCCAGTTTTCCAGCACCAACCAAGTCAACGGAGGAACTTGATAATTGGAATTTAGATAATCTTTCTCCTGAAAAAATTATTTGATCACAAGGTAGACATTAGAGTGTGACAAATGTGGCTAAATGTCACCAAGCAAGCTGATTTCCAATTCAGATCTCAGCTGAGGTCTCTGAGTGGGTTGGGGGGTATGTTCTCTTTTGATGCACATGGCTCCCCCCGCATTCCACAAACATGCTCATTAAGTTTAATGTTGATTCTGCACAGACTGTAGGAGAGGATGTGAGCGTGCAGGGCTGTTTCTATCCTTTGGCTCAGCCTTAACACTCAGACAGAGCGGTGGCCTCATCAGGGTGTACCAGGATTTTGCCTGATGGAATAGGTCCAAGTTAGCCTCAAGGCAGAAACTAGGATCGAGCAAGAACGTAAAAAGAAGAAAGGATGAATAGTTGTCAGTATGTCTGAGATGATCACATATTACCAAGTGCAGAAAGTGGATAAGGTACACATGATGTTGACACTGTGGAAAGGTGTTGATTGCATTTTTTTTTTCAATCAAAAATAGCAATGTGGCACCGACTGTCAGCAACTGTCTGCATCTGTCAGCTGGTGAAACCTCTGAATGGTGAATGCTATATAGTGTGTACGTGGGTGGATGTCCTGCCTCCCATCCCCTCTACTGCTGAAGTTGGTGCCCCATAGATTCACAGAAGTCCCCGACCATGGAGTAATGACTGACTTTGTTCTTATGATAAGTCTAGCATTGCATAAAAAGCTTTTTACCGTCCCATTTACTAGGTTTAAAGCTCGACTCAAGGGTGACGGCTATAGCCTATCCCAAACACACCAAGAGACACATTCAGAGAAAGAGAGAAACCATTTTGAATTTCATAAAGCTACTGTTTGAAAAGCACTTGATATTTTACATTAAAAGTATGTCCTGTTAAATGTCAGTGGTCAGTGTCTCTTTCTAAACACACACACAGGGTCTGCCAGCAGCAGTGCCTCCTCCATTGCGAACAAATCTACTTAATTTTGCATCTTATAAAAGTTTAAATGGCTTTTTCATTTGTTTTATTTCAGTAAAAAGAAACATTTGAATCTATCAAACAGCACAGGCTGAATGAGAATTACCTTTCAGCTGAGGTAGCCCAAAATAGAAAGGGGTCATGTTTCTTTGAGCGGTATCCGCTGCACCTGCCAGCTTTCCACACGGCATCTGGAGAACAGAAACACCTGTCAGTGGCGATTCCTGACCTCCAGCTGCAGCTCTGCTCCAAAGAAAAAGAGATAGGCTCTGACAATGGGGGAGGCAGACACAGACGGCCATACATGCATACATACAAACAAATATGCTCAGAGGCCTACACCTAATTGCATTACCTGCAATAATGCACTGACAAACAGGTCCTCCTGCAGATTCAATCAGAAGAGACGCCATCTGTGCGGGAGTGTTTAGAAGTGTGTTTTCTTTGTTTACCCACGATACAACGTTGTAGGCATCCCCATGTGTTTTAGCCCCCCCTGTTAAAGCCTGGCATTAGTGGCTATGGGTGCGCCCTTCGTGTATTTGTGTGCAAATAAAGTGCCTATGAAAAAGAGAGGGCTGGAGGCTGTTATCTGCTCGTGTGAGTGTTTGCTGTTGCAACAGCGGTCTGGCTTCTGTGCCACAGCTGAGGGGAAATTTTCTCCGATGTCTAAATCATTCCATCCATTCCTTTTTTCATACCAGCTAAAGTCAAAAGAGAGAGAGCAGGCAGTTGTGATGCAGACACAATCACTGGGGAACACTCCTGGGATTATTGGAAATAAGATCAAAGACAAGAGACCTGAGTCAGGACTGTGCAAAGACAAAAAGGACATGGCGATGCTGATCTAAAATGACAGAAGAATAATAAAGTGGGAATGAGCTTTTTATTTCTCCAAAGCGTAGTACTGTCATGTGCAGCTTGGAATAATAAAACATTGACAAACCCCGCCACGCTTCCAGAACGTGTAAAGCTAAACAGATGTGCCAGCTCAGTAATTCTTCCTGCCACGCAGAAGTTAACCAAGCGATCAGCCATAAAATACTAATAGGAATCTTTCTTGATGCTTATGGAGAGGCCTTCCCAGACTCAGAAGAAACCGTACCTAAATGTGGGTGTGACCCCTGAGGCTGAACCCCCGATGGAGCGGGAGATAATCTTATCTGAGCATGCGCCGTCACAGTGGAGGCAGGTTTGCGATCTGACGCGGCCGTAACATCGTTATCGACACCTCCGACTGTGTATCTAGGTTCGCACACATGTGTGGCACATGTGACCGGGCTGACTATTTGCAAAGGCTTTATCAGTCAGCAAACACAATGAGCCATTCAGCGCCCAAAGAGACACAACAAAGGGACAGTTTACTGCAACAAAGACACCTCCATCCTGGAGGCCATGCTGGGCACAAATTGGAACAAAAACCCTCACATGAGCCGCTTTTAAATGCTTTGCAGGAATTAGACCCGTGGAGATAAATTACGACTTGTTGGCTGTCAGCTTTGAAGCACAGTTACAAGTTTAAGAAATACATTTAAAAAAATTGGGAACACTTTTAATTCTACACTTACGTAATTACTTTTCATAATCCAGACAGAACTGTGCCCCCAACCACCCACACACACACACAAACACACACACCAAAGGCAGCTATAACAGACAATACATTTTGGTCATTTTGTTCATAAATCTGGTGGTAACCCCTCCCCTTCAAATCCACAAATGAAGCTTCCCAACACCCAGTGGTACACCAGCCTCGTTGTTAACAGTTTAAGGCAGTTATTATTTGATAGGTACAATTATTAAAGGCCTTGTAGATCCTGAAACTTTACGTTTGGCATTGCAATCTATGTGCCACTAATTTTTGTGATAATTTGAATTAAGATATGTAAGTAAAAGGACATATCAAATTAAACTAAAACTGAAGGGATAAATCGTTTGTGAACCAAAACTTTGAATTTAACCAGTTTTACTTCTCTGGGGGTCAGAGGGCTCCCTCTGAGAAAGTAGGTCGACATCAGTTCATCCCAGTGACATCTCTGCAACCCAAGCAGTGCACGGGAGGTGCACCTCAGTCCCGCTGGCTGAGATTGGATTAGAAGAGATGGAACACATCCCATCAATCCCAGAACAGAGCCATCATAGCTGATGGATAGGGCTGTCAAAGAGCTGATCAATGCCATCAGCCAAACCCTTTAAAACACACACCGAGTTAAGCAGGGCCCAGCGTAAAACAGACTAATCAAGCAAACAATAGGAAATGCAGATTACCTGTTGCTATGACGACTGCAGCTGTAGATTGACAGCCGCGCTCTACAAAAGAGGCCTGAATAGATCTGGCTTTTGGAACACGGTGAAATTTGATATTGTTTAAAAAGGCCAGGTGTTTCCTGATAACCAGAAGGAACAACATAACCTGATTAAAGGAAATGACACCCCTCCATGCACTATCACAAACTGTACGCATATGTATGTATCTACACTGTTTTATACGTGTATTGTGTATGTATATATATATACATATATATACATATGATGATGTATATAGATATATATGCATACACAATCTATAACATCCCTTGGG